>JADBJO010002385.1:5000-32500 GCA_016801955.1 Conus betulinus
TGTATTTTTGTTTCAAATTTCCTTCCTCTTTGTTTTTAAATATCATGACTCCACCGAACAAAAATGGACAAACGAATCACAAGACATTGTGTGTTGTGGCGTTGGGTGCTGGGAAGGATCCGTAGATTAGCAGACGGGCGTGGGGGGGAGGAAGAGGGGGGGGGGGGGGGGGGGAGGGGAGGACTTTGAAGGGTAGGGGGAAGCGGGGGGGGGGGGGGGGGAGGGGGGGGGGGGAAGCTTAGCAGGTGGTGTCCTGCGCCTGTTGGATCAGAAGGCGCCGCTGAGGCCTACACCATCGAAGTGACTCGGCAACGGTGCAGGGTCTGCTCTGGTAAGTTACCTCAGAGTGACTTGACATGGGTCATGTGCTGTTGTGTGTGGACTGCAGTGCTGTGGTGTGAGAGGAAATCGCTGGTATGGCTGTGTGTGGTGGGAAAGGCTGAACGGATGGGTTATGGGAGATGACACAGCAAAAAACAGAAAATAGATTGATACATAGATAAATAAATCAATAAAAAAAAAAAAACATACATTTTAAATCCTTTTCTCTAAACCAGACCTGTGCACAGTTATTAGACTTTCCCCAATGTTCCCCTGTACACTTTGCCAGTCTACATACACATCCTTACACAACGGACCGACACATGCGCGCACACATGCACACGAACACAAAATTTTATACTCACAATTGCTCTCTGCCTCCCCCCCCCCCCCCCCCCCCCCCCCCCCCCCCCCCCCCCCCCTTCCCCCACACGGCCGTCCCAGTCCCAGTGTTTTTCTCCCCAGGGAGATTTTCCTGCTTGAACAAGCCTGTGAATGACGATCGTACAAACTGAATACACAACAGACATCTTCTCTTTCTCATTTCATTTCAGCTTTATTTCTTAATTCATATTATGCAAATAGCTTACAAGAGGAGGGGAAAAAAAACGTAAAACAAAATTATATAAAAAAAAAGACTGATCGGAGTCATCACAAAATGGTGACTGATTTGTTCACAACAACAACAGACAGACAAAAAGCACAGTTCTGTTAAAACACACACACACACACACACCAAAAAATTAATAATAGGGGGGGGGGGGGGGGGGGGGGGGGACAATTACGATGAACTGTTTCCTTCGGAGAATATACGCGATCTTTTTGAATGACACATGCGCCCGCGCGCGCGCGCAAACACACACACACACACACACACACGCGCGCGCGCGCGCGCGCGCGCGCGCGAGATAGAGAGAGAGAGAGAGAGAGAGAGAGAGAGAGAGAGAAAGGGGAGGGGGGGGGGGGGGCACACGCTTTACAGCACATACAAAATGTACACACTATTCAAAAAGCGTGGACTTCCACGGTAAACAAGCATCATGAACACGCATGAACACACACTTTCACGCATACACACACACACACACATTCGAGACACAAATATTGTCCATACATTGGTGTTCAATACTCTACATTATTCTTCGCAACATCATCCAAACAAAACGTTCAGAACATTCATGTCGAAGCCCGGTTCTGCTGATTGGTAACTTTAAGAAAGTGACCCTTCAAATCTAACACGTCACTGCTCAGTTGAATCCGAAGATTCAAAGTGTTTCCTCTCATGGTATATTTTCCCAGCAAAAACATCTTCAGGAAATTGTAAGATTCCAGCCTGACAATGATTTATTCTTTACGCCATCCCCCCCCCCCCCCCCCCCCCCCCCCCCCCCCCTTCCAAAACCTTGAGTGAGAATAACGATTACCTTGGGGACCAACTGGAAGATGTGACTATTTATGGCGCAAGGGGGAAAACTCAATGCTGGCATACAAAATCCAAAGGTTTCGTTCCCGAGCTCCCAACCCTCGCAGACTGCATTCATCTTCCTGTGTAATATCGAAAGTGGAGTGGACTTTCAGCAAAACCTGATTCAGCAACTTTCCCTCTTGATTGATTGATTATCAGATAGATAGACAGATAGATAGGTATATATAGACAGACCGCTAGACAGACACTAGGCAGACAGACCGAGCAACAGTATCACGCAATTCTCTTTGCCAAATTCAACAAACTTCTTTAGTACTGGAACGCTGTGGATGTGCTTTAAACTGTGGTGTCGGCGAAAACTTCTACAACCTGTGCAACTAAAAAAAAAAAAGAAGAAAAAAAAAAAAAGAAAGAAAAAAGAAAAAAAAAAAAAAAAAAAAAAAAGAAAGAAAGAAAGAAAAAGGCAATCTTAAATAAGACAGGGAACAGGAAACAGTAGTTACCGAACAAGCGGGATGCCCATAACTCCCAAAGAATGCTGCTTACGACACCGAATCGCCTGGCAGAAACGACAACACAGAGCACACAGAACAAACAATAACACATCCGGTCGGAGTTTTCGCCGGGCGTCTATGTATTTCACATGGGAGCAAGAGTTACCTTACATGTTCGTTAAAAAGAAAATACATCTCCCTTTCCACACGCATCTCTTTCGGTAACTTTTTTTTCCCACAAGGCGTATATTTCAAGAGCTCTTAAAAAAAAAAAAAAAAAAAAATCTTATGAGTAACAGTTTCTGAAGCAGACTTTTTATTGTGTGTAAATACGTTTGAAAGAACAGGAGCTGCGGACGAAAATTTCGCAACGCATGGAAAACAGGTATTCAAAGAACGGGAATTTGCCTGCGTTATTCACTCCCCGCAGTGAATAACAACTAAACAGTCGAGGAACATCACTAAGTCTTTTCCTCGTCAATACACCTACAATACTAAATAATAATATCCGCGCACAAAGTATTTCCGTGAGAGATGTACCTGATGTTTGTTGCCATTAAACTCTTCACATGACGGTAACCTTGACCTCACATCGAGGTGAACGGGAAGCACGCTTAAGAGATGATGCCACCGATTCTGTTTCTGACATTTCATATCCTGGTACACTAATGAGAAGTTAATTGAGCTTGTTTAAAGGGACGACTGGTAACAGGATTATTGCAATTGTGAATGGCATGTGTATAATGATAACAGACGCCGAAAGATCCGCATATTGCTCTAGCTTGTGGAGCATTCTTTCCGGTTCCTGGATTAAACAGTTTTATTTCCATGAACATACTACAAACATACACACTGAACACAAAGCACATTTGCCAGGACAACAAGAGGACTCTTATATACAGCCCTGGCAGTGAGACTTTGCAGACTTTCTGGTTCTTGTACAAGACATGAGCTTGTTTTTCGCTCCAGGATAGAAGTGCACTTTTAACTCTCCCGTCGTGCAACTGGATTGGTTCCATACATCAACAGGGGGAGAGGACAGTTATCTTCGCTTTTCGATAGTTAGGAGTTTTTCACAGTGCACATCGCATAGTGTTAACCATTTTGAATTATTAGGGGCAGCTCACCCTCGCAGCAGTCATGTATCACCGGGCCTGACTGTGGGGATGATTAAAGACAGCCAACGCCACCGGCGACAGGTTTTAGAGAAAGCAGAGAGGCAGAAAGAGGAAAGGAGAGAGATGAGGGAGGGGGCACACTTGTCCATGATGGTTAGAGGGCTGGGGGGGGGGGGGGGGGGGGGGGAAATTGAAAGAGAGGAAGAAGAAGGAAGAGAGACATAGAGAGAAGAGAGAGAGAGAGAGAGAGAGAGAGAAGAAGAAGAAGGGTGTGAGGGGGAGTGAGAGGGAGCGAGAGGACAGGGCGATCGTTCCTTTCTCTCCGACAAGGCACACGTCTAGGCAAAATTACAACACTTTACTACCACTTTCTCAATTCACAGCACACTGATGATAAGGCCACGCTTAAAATAATAATGATAATAGTAATAATAAATAACGCCACCACGCACAACGTTCACCAGTGGAAACACAATCCTAAACAACGTAGCTTAAACAGCTTGCCCTAACTTGACTGCTCTGCGTCCCGTGAAGATGACCCTCTGGATGGGAGGTTTGAGGCCAAGTCCAAGAAACACCCTAATCACTTTATACCAATCTAATTCACAATAACTGATGCAGTTACTTGCACTTTTCTTTTCCTACTTCACTTTATCAATCTTTTACACTGTACCACTGCACTTACGGGAACTTGTTTCCTCTATGCTAATCATTATTTTTCTCCTCTGTACTCAACATTAATACACTTTTCTTGCTAAATCCTACTCCTACAACACTAAATCTCTGTCTTCCTGCTCTCTTTCGGCCTCTTCCTGCCCCCTCTGTCTTGTTGTCCCTCTCCGCTGTCCCTCTCTGCTTCTTGATGGCTGGGGTCGATGTCTTTATCCAGTTGGTCAGGTACTGTTAGCCGGGCGGTTGGGACCTCAAAGCGAGGCCCGTGTCCAAATCAGGTGTGGACGTAAGGGTCCAGCCGCAGTCCGAGTGCAATGGTACCGCAGCCTACTATTATTTCGCCTCTGCAACGCAGTAGTATGCTATGTAACTTATTAACCGTAGCTCTCGCTGGACACGAGTGCTGCCTTCAATTTTGCCGTACCGTTTGCCGCGTGTGGTTACATATCCTAAATCTCTACTACGTTTGTTTACTATACGTTCGAATCCCATCTTGCAATTTTGAACCCCGTCGTACATGTACCCTCGTCTTTGTATTCCATAAGAGCAAGTATCCTCAACCGAAAAAAAATGTCGTGGCAGATGAAAACAACAGAAGCCAGAAATGGCGCGCAAAACTGCGCGTGCTGACAATTCGATTTAACAGCCAACCGCGCGGCTATGGTCGGGCAATGATATTCTATCGGAGGACAGACATGAAATATGGACTGGTGCACCCCTGGGAACGCTCCTGTGGCGGTTCTGTCGTGTCACATCCAGTGGCCATTATACAGTGGCATTTGCCAGGGAGCAATTATCTCCCTTGACGCCCCAATGGAATGCCCTGTTCGTGCCTACACCCTATGTTGACACAGCGCAGGCTTCCAAGAGTGATGCAGGATTGCTCCCAGCTGTTTGGTTCGGCAGCTGAAGACAGAACTTCTATGAGTCCCCTTCACACCTTCGGGGGAGTATTTTTCAATTCCTTCATGCAGGTTGAGTTCGGGTGAGGGGGGGGGGGGGGGGGGGGGCGAGGGCGAGCACAAAACGTCAGTACAAGATTCCGGCTGACGGTTCGAGAAATTTTTTTTTCTTTAGCCATACAAACTTTTTTTTTTTTTAATAATAATACGTACAACGATGTGACCGTTTAATCCGAAAATACTGGTTTTCCAGAACACGTATACAAACTATACTGATTGACACACCTACAAATATCGACAGTATTTATACCACTTTCTGTTAATCTGATTGGCTCTCTGTGTACTTCCTGTTAACAGATTGGCTGTCACTTCGGAACATTTGACACTATAACTGTCAAAATTGAAGCGCGCACTCGCTCACACACACACACACACACACACACACACACACGCGGTAGTTTGCGCATGGACAAAGCCATAGAGCATGCAGGCGATGGGCCAATATCGCTGAACGGCAGGCAGAAAGATGATGATCTACGTGCTCGACAGAGCAGCCCAGCCAATTGAACAGTTGTCGCACTCAAGTGGTGCCCGGAAGCGATTATGACCTGTGTGAGCGAATGGACTCCGACAAAAGTAATTTTTGGAAAGCGATGCGAGATTCTCTCTCTCTCTCTCTCTCTCTCTCTCTCTCTCTCTCTCTCTCCTTGATCTATGTTTGTTCCGCGCGAAACAAATTTGTACGTCATTTTTCATTTGTATTCAGATCAGATGACTTTAGGTCTTTTCAGTGACTGGTTGTTTTCACGGGATAAACTATTGGGGGCGTGGTCTTTTGCTGTGGAATTTCGCGCCGTGGACCTTTCGTCCACACGCACACTTTTTTTTCACAACGGTATTAATGTAAATTTGCGGTTTCAGTTATTCGTGCCCGTAGCCTCTAAAAATATTCTGATCACACACACACACACACACACACGCACACGCATGCAAGCATGCACAATTGCACACACACACACACACACACACACACACACACGGATGCACGCGCGCGCGCGCGCACACACACCATACATTGTCTTCTTCCATGATAACTGACAGTTGAAGACGAGGACAAATCAATGTGTTCGCACTTCACTAACATTTCTTGAATCGCCGAGTTAGTATGCAGTGTTGAACTTACGATCAACACCCACGTACCTGGAAAAGAGAGTGGGTGGAGGAGGGGGGGAGGGAAGGGGAGGAGAAAAAAAAAATCCCTACTTCCAACATTTTTTCAGATGCCGAGGGAGAGAAAAGTTCTCTGGTGAAATTGTGTCCCTCTTTTTCCCACTGTTGCAATACCAAAGTCAAGAACATGATCAGTTTCACGGAGCAAAAGTTGTCGGACCTGAATGCACTCTTTCGGCAGACGACAAACACTGAGGTTAATGAAAAGCTTGACTCGGATTCCTAGAGAAATCAGGAGCATCGTCTATGAAAAGCTTGACTCGGATTCCTAACGAAATCGACAGCACACAACTGCTCTTTCATCCGTTCTTTCTATTCGACCTTTAAATCACTGCTGTTGTTGATTAGCAAACGAATTAATCGACTGGATCCCTAGAGACAACGATTATCTCCATCCGAAACATGTTTCGAGTTATGTCCACCACGTTCATGTATGGACTAGTCAGCACGTTGCGACGCCTCCATGATGAAACTGAAAGCTGAAACTGACCACAACACTGACTGCGCTCTTTAGCTACAGATAAACTCCAAACTGGGATGTCGTTTTCGAAATAATCAAAACCTAAGATACTTTTTTTGCTAAGAGAGAGAGAGAGAGAATGTGTGTGTGTGTGTGTGTGTGTGTGTGTGTGTGTGTGTGTGTGTGTGTGAGTGCATACGTGTGTGTGTGCATACATGTGTGAGTGTGCATACATGTGTGAGTGTGCATGCATGTGTGTGTGCATGCATGTGTGTGTGTCTGTGAATGTGTGTGTGTGTATGTGTGTGTGTTCTTGTGCCAATTTATTTTTCCATGCATGCTCACACACACACACACACACACACACACACACACACACACACACACACACACACACACATGCACGACCATGCATGTACACACATACATGCGCGCATGTGTGTATACTGAACTCGCTTACAAGCACATACAAAAATCCACATTTCACCCTAGAGTGGCATTTCTATTTGGCAATGCTGGCAAATCAAGATACACAAGCAAAACCCCTCAACTTCACAACAAAATCATGACAACATGAAATGATATGGAACACTCAAAAATACAGAATTGTACATACATGTGCACAATACACTTTGGAGTTTTCAAAAGAAAACAACAAAAGATAAAACAAAAGTTACAGGTATGACTATCATAATAGGAATGATACAAACCAAATAAAGAAAAATTGCTGTGGAAAAAATGGTAGTCACCAGTAATCATTATCTTTTTTTTTTAACACAGATTATCACCGTCTTGCAAAAAAACAAAAACAAAAATTTAAGAAATGAATGAAGGTACAACACTAGGATATTGATATATCATATGTTAATCATTATGTTTCGATTAATGCCCATATAATAAATATATAACGTAATGCAAAACAAGTTTTTTTTATCACGTTATCAGTTACTCTTCTCACTAACTTTAAGTTCACTGTACAACACAAATTTTGTCTTGCCTATTCTGTGGCCTTGTGACTACATTTGTGCTTGGTGAATACATGTTGTAACCAGTATTCAACTGGATTTATGGGCATACATTTGTCTCAGGATAGGAGCAAAAATTTTTTTTTTTTTTTCGTTGGTTAGTTGCAGTACAACAGTTTCAACATACATTCAGTACCCTCCTCTGTGGACAGTCTACAATGAATCAAAAGCCATTTGAAATTGTTTCTATTGCATATCCTCTACTCAAAGATCAAAATCAGCTCCTTTCTGTTTCACTACTTAAACGGGTTCAAAGCCTTGATGTTTGAATGCAGGTAAAATTCTGGTCGAAGGCGCTGCCAAACTCTTGCAATCTGCAAACTGAAGATTACAGGTGCAAAGACCATTTTGTTGATCACAAAATGTTAAAAGGCAAGAAGTTTTTTTTTCTTTTTGCAATAAAACGTCACATGCTTCTTATCCCGCCAGTAATTTTAGTCACAACTATGCGTGAGTACCCACCATGATGACTCCTTTATGTCACTTTAAAGAAAAAAAATCATTGTTTTCATTTGTTTGGTTGGCTGGGGAGGGGGGGGGGGGTTCTTTTTTTTTTTTCTTTTTTTTGAGGGGGGCGGGGGGGGTGGGGTGGGGGGGGGGTGAAGGGGGAGGTTTTCCTCTAAATTTATATATGAAATTCCCCTTTTCGTGTGCAATTCAAATTCCAGTTAAATCTGATGGACTGTGTCAGTCAGTCTGTTGAAGGTGATATACCCTCAGCACATTATCTTCAGACAAAGCCCTACTCAATGAGCTATTTATGGGCAATATTTGAGAGAGAATCTGTTGTGGAATAACAGAACTGTATTTTTACAAAAAGACATTATTGAGAAAACTCACTTTAAAATTCAAAAGAGGAAAAAACAAACAAAAATCCTTTGAATTTGATCATTTTCATCATCTTGCTCCATATATATTTGTTCTTGGGGCAAAAAAAATGAAAAAAATATATCATTCATTTGATTTTTTTTTCTACGGGTAATCACATCATAAACAAAAGACTTACAAGTATAGGCTACATGCAGAAAATGTAATGGAAAACCACAAAAGTGACAATTTCATCCATACCCAGTGTAACTGTACACCGTTTTGTCTGCAACTTCTCTTTCTCTCCTCTGCAACTGCGTCACAGTTCAAAACTCTGAAACACCAGGATTAATGTATAATTGGTGTTTTTTTTACATTTGATGTATCACATGATTGTCCACAGGTACAGCAAAACATTCTTGCAGCATTCATTCTTACTATCCAGCTGGATTTCGAAATTTCCAACTGCCGGGGAAGAAAAGACTCGGTCATAGTATTGAATATCATTGGAAAAGTACATATGTCAAAGTTCATCATATAAACTATAAACATTGTATAATCCAATCTGATTTACAAACTAATTTCAGTTTTAACAGATTGTAAACCATACCATAAAAAATATGACAACAATGATAATGGTAATAATAGATTAGTGAATAAATAAATATGGTTGTACATATCCATAACCTGAAAAGCGTATTCTTTTTGATACATCTCTATTCATCAAAAATAAAACCAAATGAGCGCTCATATTTCACATTTTCCACATGTTCACATAAGGTAAAACACTTTAATAGTGAACTTAAATAGAAATAGAAATAAAAATGATGATGATGATTATGAATACTACCAATGATAATGATGATAAAATGTACTTGATCAAATACATTTTTATCAAGCTAAGTAAAATGCCCTTTCATATTTCAGTCATTCCATGCTTTTACATGGGGCTACTCTCTTACATAAGGGTACATAAATCGGAGAAAAAAAGGATCAATGTTTTTACAAAAAATGTAACCACGGCAATGGGCAAGTTCACTGCAAGTCACTAACATAGTCACGATTAGCGCTAGGTTTATGACAGAAATCATACATCAGCAAGCTGAATCTAAAGACCAGGTCCCGTAAACTGCACCATGCAAGTGCATACAACAACAAACACGGGACAAAACATCACAGGTAAACGGACGTCAGAGCCCAAATACGCATTTCATTACAAGACATACTAGGATCCTGCAGGTGCATAAGGCTGGGCAGTGCCAGGAGAGCTAGCCGGCTTCCAAACAGGGTTTGGGCAAGGTCACACAGACTTGCCATCAGTGGGCCAATCACCATCATGAGGATGATTAACATGATCAAGACAGCACAGACGAGTACAGTTAACTGAGCATATAAACCAACCAGGCTACCAACTTATTGTGATCATGCATACAGGTGTAAGCTGTCAAACAAGCTATCAAACTCTCTCTCTCTCTCTCTCTCTCTCTCTCTCTCTCTCTCTAATGAGCATTAATTTCGTTTTTTTAACAATTATTACATCAATTTTTAGATAATCAGTTTGATCACATCTCGCACTGTCCCTGATTACTAGAAACACACACACACACACACACACACACACACACACACACACACTCACTCTCTCTCTCTCTCTCTCTCTCTCTCTCTCTCTCTCTCTCTCTCTCACGCACACACACACACACACACACACAAAAGAGACACAGAGAGAGAGTGAAAGAGAGATTTCCTGGGTTCTTATTGCAACCTTTAGAGAGCAAGAGAAATGGTGCCATGGATTCTTATTGCAACAGTTCAAGTTGACTCAGGAGATCCACAACTCCTGTTCTTCAAACAATGGCTTGGGACAACCCTCGGAAGACAATGTGTGGCTGCCCATATTGAGAGGTAATCAAAAGCTCCCATACATAAGATGCTTATCACCTTGTAAATGAGCTTAATGACCTAACATTTCCCTATGAAAATGACATGACATCAGTTTAGTCAAAATTCAATTTTCTTCCTACAATGTAAGATGAGAAAAACAAATTCCTGGGCTAATTATGTCAAGAAAATGAAGATAACAAATAAAAAAACATGTGGGCTCACTATAACAACAACATGAAATCAATGAAAACTGGGATTGAATTGATATCATTTCACACACACAAAAAAAAAAGCAAAAAAACAAGCACAAAATAAAAATGATACTCATACTCGATGCTTCAGTGTACTGTCTCTGATGCACAGTTAAGTTATCCCATAATGCATCACCATAGTACGCTGCAATACAGAAAGCACTGATTTTGGCACCAAAGTGGTAACAAGAACGAGAGTAATGAACGCAGCACCTGAGAAAGGAGTACTTGCCATTTTCCTCACAAACTAAGGTTACCTCCCCTGCAACCCATCATTTTCTGGAAGCGGTCTGTTGCGTCAAAAAGCTTTCCTTTCAACTTCTTCCCTTTTTTTTTTTTTTTTTTTTTCTTTTTTTTTTTTTTCACTTTTCAGCACACTGCTTTTCTTTCACCTTTTCTGTTTTACTTTTCTGCCTACAGTTTTCAAAATTTTAGTTGCAAAGTGATTCAATGCCCGTCTTGCGCCGAATTCGACAAAGATATGTGATTGCTCGTTCTTCATTTTCTTTGTCCTGAGTGTGGTTTACTTTGTGGTTGAAACGCATTGTGTTTTCTCTTGTGATTTGTTTGATGGAGTCTTTATAAACAGTTTTTTTAAATTTTTTCAAAACTTACTTACTTTTGCAAGTTGAGTTCACGTACATACAAATCAAATTTGATGACGATCCCTCTTCCTGCAAGTAGGTTCAGATGTAGACCAGCAGACACACACACTGACAAACAGACCCAAAAACATTCTTAGCACTGCAAGCCGTATCTGCACACAGCAAATGTGTTGTAGTAATACCAGTAATAAAACTGATGATTGTAAAAAAAAAAAAAAAAAAACAATATTTACATCAAACTGACCTGACCAATCAACAAAAATTTTCATGTCCTTTCATTGTCAGTTTTTTTTTAATAAAGCATGCAACATCCACACAAAAGAGTGAACATGATGAATATACATATCAACCTTAATTCAAAACCACTCAAACACACACACGCACGCACGCACACACACACACACACACACACACACACACACACACACACACACACACACACAGGTAGAAATAATGCTGTTTAAAATGTACCGATAATCCTGTTTTTAAACTGTCCGACCCAATAAATGGATAAAAACCTTGGAGACTCATCATTTGTGAGACTAGTCATAACATTAACATGATTACTGAAAAGCATATAAAGAAAGCTGACCGCCATAAAATTTAAATAATTTTTCACAGAAGACTTGTTTCCCCATTTGTTTTATCTACCCTTTTGATTCTCTATAATTTGAGATAAAAACATAACATAACAAGCCCTCTTTGTGACCATAACATAACAAGCCCTATTTGTAACCATTACATAACAAGCCCTATTTGTAACCATTACATAACAAGCCCTATTTGTAACCATTACATAACAAGCCCTATTTGTAAGCCCCATTTGTAACCATCATGTAAACAAGATATAACAAGCCTTTATCATTCACATGTAATTGTCAAAACAATTCATAGGACTTCTGGGAAACTACAAAAGTTGGAAATAGGACGATTACATGCATCAATTACTCTTTTACAAGTCAATTTTTTTTTTTTTTTTTTTTTTTTTAATTTTAATGCATATATAATGAATCACTATCTTGAAGCGAGCCAATCAAATCACTTGGCGCATTAAGAGTTACGAGTTATGTCGATTATGAATGAATATGTCAAATGATACATCACATTACAATTGCCAGGTCAAATTCATGCATGACAAAGGTTTGTGTGTAATATGAATGACTATGCAATCACCTGGTTAAACTCATACATTATAACCAGTTGAGTTTTAAAAAAGCTATCAATACACACCAATCCTCCCAGCTAAATCCATGCAAGGATGCATCATAAAGCGTTGTGTGAAATACGAATGACTCTGCAGTTAAACCATCCAGATGAATGTATGCATGACAAAGCATTGCAGGCTGGAATGCAATATGAATGATTTCGCTGATACCCACCGATGAGGAAGTTAAATATATGCTGGTGTGTTACGCTTTAAGTACTAACAACAATGAAGGATTGGGTCCAGGTCAATGTCATCCAGCTAGATCCATGCATTGTAAATTGCCATGACATAAAATACCGGGTCAGTACACACCTGATGTCCAGTGAATCCCATGCATTTTAAAGATGTGTGAGTTTTGTAATAATGCACGAAATATGCTTTGTTTTGAAAACTGGAATTTACGCAAATGACTTGTACAAAACAGATGACAAACATAGGAATGATATGCAAGTTACATGAAAAAAAAAAAACAATCATAATGTGATATATTCAATAACTGGCTCCATACTATGCAAATTTAACTTTTTCCAGAATTTTCATAACAACAGCACTTTCATGCAGTTTTAATGGTACTATGACTACTAGTGCTGATGATACTATCATGATTGATCATTGATAATATGATTAATCATAAACTGATTTCTTGATTTCCTAATTTTTTTTTTATTTTCATACAGCCTTTTGTGCTTCGTAATAAAACACAGAACATGGGCTTTAAATCTGAATCTTAAATAATGTCTTAAAACGATGACAGTGATAAAAATATAATGATTAAAAATAACAACGGAAGCACAACATTTACAACAATGCTAATCCTATCTAATAATACTCATATCACAATTGTAACAAAAACTATTTCATACATTTTTAAAAACAATTTTCATTATAGTCTACTTAAATGGCACGACTACTATTACTACTAATGATAACAACATTTCGATAAAGTTTATAATTACTATATTACTACTAATAATAGTGAAAATGAAAACACTTCATAAAGTCTACAGAAATGGTAACAGGACTGTAATGGTACTAATAAAGCTTCAATAAGGTCTCTCCAAATGGCAATACGGCTGTCACTGCTTGGGATAACAACAGTTCAAAAAGGTTTGTCTAAAGGCACTATGACAGTTGCTGCTAATACATCCTGAGTAACAACAGAAATGAAGATAACAGACTTTCACATACACATGTTCCAACAGATTTTTCCTTTTGACATAGCACTGCTTCATTCTAGATGATTGCCTCTGCCCATCAGTCACTCTTACTCTGTCGCAATGGCTATCTCATGAAAGCGACTGGTTAATGAAAAAAAAAAAAAAAAAAAAAAAAAAAAAAAACAGGACTGCCCAGGAATGAATGAGTCACAGAAAGCACACTGCTGTGTTACCTAGCAACAAACTGGAAAAAAAAAAAAAAAAAAAAATCTTTTAAAAGGTATGGCCCCCTTGTGGTTGGCTGAGCTATAAACAACATGCACTAAAACCAAAAAAAAAAACCTGGAATGCATGCAATTAGTAAAATGATGCCTCCTAGTACACACTCTCTCAATAAGAGCTCTCTCCCTCTGACCTTCACCAAATGTCATGGTTATTAAACTACTGACAGTCATGATTTTCCCTTTACAACTGAGTCACTTTTAAAGCTATCTCCACAAGCTATTTAAGGTATTTCCACAAAATTCCATGCCTTTGTCCGTAAAACATGGCTCCACATCTGCATTGAAAACTGTTTTGTTTCTGTCAATTAAAAACAGGCTAAAAAGAAAAATAATGAAACAAATCCGGGCACGGCTATATATCCTTCAGAAAACAGTACAGATCCCTGAAGACCCACAAAGTATGGCAAGGCTTAGTTCTTCCACTAAAGCAGGGGTCCCTGTCCACCCATGTTTTAGGCAATGAGTGGCAAAGATTAAACCCTTGTCATACCTTTTTCTTTTCAAGTCTCATTTTCAATGCCCCCTTGTGACATTTCTCAGTTGTCACTCATTCCAGCTCCTGAACCCCAACATCCAGATTTAGTCTGTTGCAGCTTGAGCTTCACAGCTCACAAGGACCAGTTGATTTCAGGTCATCCTGCGACAACCCTTCCCCCTCCCTTCCCTAGGGAAGACACTGTACAGCTGCTAGTCACGTTGGTGTACAGCAGTGCCTGTTCTTCTCCAACAGACGCAGGACACCACCGACTATCTCAATACAGTCATGGAACCAGCTTAAATAAGTATCCCCCTTCTGTGAGCACCACCACGTCCACCTGATGCCATCCCCGCACACTTACCCATACCAAGATTTCGACAGGCAAGGGCGTGGCCAGGACATCAAACCTGAGATCACCCACAAGAGCAAGGCATGAAGGGACATTGCATCTGACAGTTTTCTTATTATGATCAATGGCAATAAAAAAAATGTTGAAGATGATGCTGCTGAGCTCCAGTCGGGTCTGATACGACATGGCAAGGCTGTACTCTACTTTCCTTTCATTGTACATCCTAGCATCAACCAGGTCCAAGACATACAGACACCTGCGGGGTTCGTTGGGAAATTTCGACAACACACTCAGAGACACTTATCAAGTGCTTCCAATCTTCCAGTCCGAGCCAATTTGCACATTCACCTCTGGTTAAGAGGAGCCAACCGCAGCCAAACAATTAAATAATGATCACCTCTCGTGGGATTCAAACCCCTGACCTCCCAGCTTCAGGCCAGCAGCATTAACCTTTGCACCACAGCAAATGGAGAACACTTTTTGTTTTTCATCTGTATACTAGAATTACCTCCCTATAAAGATTACCTTCCTTCAGAGGCCTCTTCTTTTCCAAACAATTTGTTTTCATCTTAATACTAGTTACCTCCCAATAAAAATTCCATCCCTTTAACCTTTCCCTAACGTCACTTTTGACGACAAAAACTCCCGGCAGTGGGGATTGCCAATGACCCATACAGTGTATTTTGGCTTTACTGCGTGTTTTGACTTTGTTTTTATCCCTCTTCCAGTGATTCAGGAAACGCAAGACCCATACTCATCGAAGGATCCTCATAAGTTTCCATCCTGCCCTACGATGTGAGTCATCCACAACCCATACTCAACGCTTTGACATTTCTAGTCACTGCTGCGTTGAAGTATGGCTCCTCCATGATCTGCATCGTTGAATATGCATAGTTCAAAACAGGCAGCTGACGATTTCTTTTCCTTTCTGATGCATATATGCCAAAACTAGCTGACAAACGGCAAACTGAGTTTTTGACAATCACTCAAAATTTCATAATTTGGAAATGTTTCATAGTTCACCAGATACCATGATTCTGTTGCGTCCCTAGGTCATGGGAGACCCAGAAAGTGCAAAAAGGTTAAACCTGACTTTCAGCTCAGTTTGCTATGGGCATTTTAAACTGTACACAAGCAGAAGACACTCTGTATCACAGTCCTGATTTTTTTTCTCGTTTCAATTCAGTGACAAGACTGTATTATGCAAGTTTCTTTAAAATATTTTAAATATGAACAAAAAAAAAAAGAGACTAGATGGTGGAGAGTATACACAGTATGAACATGATTTGTGAAAATTAAACAGAGAATAATACATGTATTTAAATATCCAGCTGGTTCTTTCAAATGAAAACAGTTAATGGGTATGTTTGTGTCTTTTCCGTTTAAAAGACGAAGGTGGATCACTGATCCATGTGAAAAGTCTGGTTATCACAGAACAAAAGTAAACTGTACAGAAATTAATCCACAGCCTCCAGTCTCTGCCCCCTCTGACCAATTAAAAATCTGTGTCTGCCTGCCTGCCTGCCCCTCTCTCTCTCTCTCTCTCTCTCTCTTGTATCAGAGGTTCCTTTTCTAAAAATGATCAGTGACCACACACTAAAAAATGCAAATAAAGTACTGTCAAGATTACATCCAGAAACAATCCAGAAACAATCCTCTAAGAATCTCTGAAGCTACAGTCGTAACTCAGGCCCAAAGACAAACTGGCTGACAATTTATCTCTGAACAGCACAACTCTAAATCTGCATGACACTGAATTAAAGGTACTACATGGGTCATATCCATTATTGAATGCAATGTTTTCTTGGATCTCATTTGTTAATATGTTAATTGTTTCTAGTGTGTTTTTTCTTTATATTGTTAAACACGTTTTTGCATTCAATATCACCTAAGTTGATTGCGCGTTTGAATATCATTTCCATGACATGTAAATAATACAAAAATGATTCATTGTTCAAAGAGTATGACTGAAAATTTTTTTTTTTTTAATATGCATCTTTGAAATGTTCAACCGTCTTCTTTCAAGGAAGACATCTTTGAAAAACGGTAGCAAGAGAACACAGTCTGAACCATAGTCCGAAATGAAGTGAGTTTCAACCGGAGGTGTCCGCGGTGGAAACGGAAACAAACTTAAAAGAAAGACTGCAGTTCCACTAAGCGAAAGGGACAATTAAATCACTAGACAAAACATTACTTGTTTCGACCTCTTTGGCCTTCTTAAGGCAACGCAAACAACATTCAAGACAATGAAAACCAAGAATGAGCAATCACTGATCTCCTGAAGTCGGGCACACAACGGTTCCAAATCCACCTTCCATTTTCATTGTCTTGAAGGTTGTTTGTCTTCCCTGAAGGAGATCAAAGAGGTCGAAACGCAGCGTGTTTTGTCCTGGAATATGTTTGTCTCTTTCATTTGGCAGAAAAGTAATTTTTCCTTCAAGTTTCTACAATGAAAGAAAATGACAAAGATGCCATGAACAGAAGAGTATGAAGCAATAAATGAATGACACAGATCAACTCACTCAGATAAGGGAAAAAAATGATAAGATGTATCGTCAAAAAGGTATACAAGGGACAGAACCAACGACATGTTGAGGTTTTCCAGACCAACACGATTTTAAAAGGAAAAGGAGGAGGAAAGAGATGAAAATGCTGCCAGACTGTTTTGAGCTCAAATTGATGGCATGGGCAGTGTCTCTGGCCAAGAAAGGAAGGGCCGGACTGTACATCAGCGCAAGTCATTCTGGGAAATCACAGTAGTAGTACACATGATACACTAGTTGGAAAAAAAAAAAAAAAAATACTGCCAATCCAGTAACAAAAACAACAATCATAATAAACTGCCATCAAAATTTGGTTAGTATCAAAGCATTCTTGCATCCATTTCAGTTTTGGTGCTACCATGGAGGACTCGAATTCCTGAAGACGTCACGCTACAAACAAGACCACCTAGCATCATGAACACAGCAACACACCAAAACAACACAGTAACATGAGCAAGTGGATTGATATACAAAAAAAAAAAAAAAAAAAAAAAAACAAAGAAAAAAAAAGTTATCGACCGAACACACACACAATGTCCAGAACTGATCAGGAAGTGCAGAGGGAAATGCAGGGTGGTGTGTGTGTGGGGGGGGGGGGGGGGGGGGGGGGGGACTGAGAAGGAGTCTAGAGACGCATAGTGGGGTGAAGTAAGGGCAGCAAGGGAACTGGCTCAAATTCAAAATTCCTGATCTTCCACACTTAGCTTTCAGTTTCACCATGTGCTGGTCCTATGAGCAAAATAAAACAGATAGTGCTGGAGTACAAACAAAAGCACAAAATGTTTGGGTCAGGGGCTACAGCTAATGTATAAAGGGGTCGTGAAGAGTGGTAGAGGCAGGGAAGAAGGAATGGGAGTCTGCTGATCAAGGGAGAGGGAGAGGGTACTTGACAGAGGGGAGGACCAGACAGGGAGGGTGAGGAGAAAGGTAGGGGAGGAGGCAATTCATTTTCTCCCCTCTTCGGAAAGAAGTTTTCAGTGCTTTTGATTTGGTTTCCTCAAAAGAGGAAAGGATTGGGGGAGGAATCACTGTAATGAACTCCCCACCCCTTCCCTGATCCACCTTTGCCAAACACTGTCTACAGCATGTTACGGGAAATCTGGAGAGAAACTGCTGTTTTGATCTTTAATGCAAGCGAATAGCATTCGCACATGTGATACGTGTGTGTGTGTGTGTGTGTGTGTGTGTGTGTGTGTGTGTGTGTGTGTGTGTGTGTGTGTGTGTGTGTGTGTGTGCATGTGTGTGTGTGTGTGTGTGTCTGTGTGTGTGTGTGTGTGTGTGTGTGTGTGTGTGTGTGTGTGTGTGTGTGTGTGTGTGTGTGTGTGTGTGTGTGTGTGTGTGTGTGTGTGTGTGTGTGTGTGTGTGTGTGTGTGTGTGTGTGTGTGTGTGTGTGTGTGTGTGTGTGTGTGTGTGTGTGTGTGTGTGTGTGTGTGTGTGTGTGTGTGTGTGTGTGTGTGTGTGTGTGTGTGTGTGTGTGTGTGTGTGACTGTGAAAGAAGTCCAATACAGCATCAGCAGTGTTAACTGTTCTAGCATTTCAAGCAAAGCTGATACACTTTCTTAATCTTAGTGTCACAAATATTTCCAGACATCCTCCATTAGGTATAGGATGGGGAGAGGAATCAACTGTAGCACCTTAAGACCCTTTCCCTTATTCCACATCCCCACTCCCCTGCCTCCCACTTCTCCCATCCCCCTACTAAACACTGCTGCTCATTATTTGTGAAACACATCATCAATCCTCTTGCTCTTCATCATACGGATTTTCAGCGTCCTCAAACACAGGCACATCCAACACTCTCTCCCCGCGGTCCGTCCCCTTCACCAGTCGGGTCGTTATAGAACTCAAACGTGTCGGTGCCCTCGATTCGCTCTGGTGGGAGGTCCAGGAAAAAATGTCAGCGGTCTCTCGGTAAGGCTTCAGTTTCAAATCACACAAGAAGGTGTCGGGGGTGTCTTTTGTGAGGCGTCATCTTCAGGTCACAAAGGAAAGAATCCGGCAGCACTTCCTGACGTTCCATGGTGGCGTCCAGGAGGAAGACATCGGGAGTGTCTGCGTGAAGCGATACCTTGGAATTGTCGAGAAAAAGTGTCAGGAATATCATGCAACGGTTTCAGGTCATAATCGATCTGAAACGTTTCAGGCATTTCCCGATACAGCGTCAGAGTGGAATCAAGCTGGAAATCTTCTTTGCTTTCATACAGTAGCTCCAGTTTAGAGTCCAACTCAAACCTATCTGGCGCTACTTCTTGACGCTCCAGGGAGGAATCTAACTTGAAGGTGTCTGGCGTTTGCTCAAGAAGCTCCACTCTGGAATCAAGTTCAAATATGTCCACTGCCTCAGGGCGTAGAGGTTCTAGCTTAGAATCAATCTCGAAAACATCAGGAGCCAGCTCCACACGCTCTAAGGTGGAATCACACTCAAACCTGTCCTCGGTGACCTTCAGCAGTTCTATCCTCGATTCTAGGTCAAACTGATCGGTGGTGACACGGTGAAGCGTCAGTTTGGAATCCAGGTCAAATGTGTCTGTGGTAGGTTTTGAGAGTTTGAGTTCGAAGTCACACTGGAAAGTATCGGGCGTCACCTTGAAAGGTTTCAGTTCTGGATCACACTGAAAGGGTAGTTGGTGTTTCCTTCAAGGGCTTCAGTTTCAAATCACACTGAAACGTATCAGAAGTCTCCTTCAGAGGGGTCAGTTTCACATCACAGTGAAAATGATCGGATGTCGGTTTCAGGGGGGTCAAACTTTGATCGCACACAAACGTGTCGGTGGTGTCTCGATGACGCCTGAGCTTACTCTCACACTTAAATACATCCTCCTTCTGAGGCAAACGTTCTATGTGAGTGTTGCAGATCCACACATCATCCGTACTACCCTGACACATCTCGAAGCACCCTGCCATGGAAAATGTAACACAAGCTGCCCTTAAAAAAAAAAAAAAAAAAAAAAAAAAAAAACGACGACGACAGCAACTGGTGCTTTGCCTGTGCACAGAATCTCAAACGCAAAGGTTCAAGTTAATTTCAGTTTCCAACACAGAATTCACTCTTTACGGAAATTATATGGCAAGTATGCACATTACATCACTTGAGAATAACCAAAAATATAACCTCGGTCTATGTGCCTACCAGTCTTTTAGAGACTTGACAGTTGCCCTTTTAATTCTGGATTGTCTGGCACCCTTTGAGTCAGTCGATCGTAACCTCAGTCTATGCGCCTACTAGTCTTTTAGAGACTTGACAGGTTGCCCTTTTAATTCTGGATTGTCCGGCACCTTTGAGTCAGTGGGGAGGTAAGGTTTGGCTGGTTCTGACTGTCTGCTCTGGAACAGCGCAAGTCTGTGTCCACAGGAATGTTTCCCTCTGTGCAGGATCCCAGTGGCTAATCTGTAATTAAACACCAACATCATGTTGAAAGAAAAGGCTATAATCACCTTGAGTGTGTGTGTGTTGTGTGTGTGTGTGTGTGTGTGTGTGTGTGTGTGTGTGTGTGTGTGTGTGTGTGTGTGCATGTGTGTGTGTGTGTGTGTGTGTGTGTGTGTGTGAGTGCGTGTGTGCTCCACTGTGTATATGTGTCACTCTGTGTGCTCCACTGTGTGTGTGTGTGTGTGTGTGTGTGTGTGTGTGTGTGTGTGTGTGAGAGAGAGAGAGAGAGAGAGAGAGAGAGAGAGTGTGTGTGTGTGTGTGTGTGTGTGTGTGTGTGTGTGTGTGTGTGTGTGTGTGTGTGTGCATGTGTGTGTGTGTGGGTGTGTATGTGTGTGCATGTGTGTGTGTGTGTGCGTGCGAGCATGTTTTTGTGTGTGTGTGGGGGGGGAGGGGGGGGGGGGGTGCGTGCGTGTGTGTGCGAGCATGTGTGTGCGTGTGTGTGTGTGTGTGTGTGTGTGTGTGTGTGTGTGTGTGTGTGTGTGTCTGTGCATGCGTGCATGTGTGTGTGAGAGAGTGTGTGTGTGTATGCTAATATATGCGTGTGGGTACACAGATACATATAAAAACACTGATTGTGTTAGATATAAAACACTGAATGTGTTTACTTTACCTATAAAACTGCACAAAATTCTTAGCATGGCACAGGCACTAGGCACAGGAAGATTAAATTCGATAAATCACATTCAGTGCTCTGTACAGAAATAAGAGTGCCCAAGTCAAATGATATGAGCATTTGCCTGCAGCACTGACAGCAATGGGTGCAAACCACTTGTGGGGTCAGAAAATGGGAAAACAAACAAACAGTGAACCTAAAAGTAAATATGATAAACAAGTCAGCGCCTTAGACAAGTCAAAGATATCATTAAAAATAATCAAGACTGATAGATAATAAATCCTCTTTTCAGCACTAATCAGTACATATCTATGCAGCTTTCTGCAGTGTACAGCTATCCCTGCAACAGGAAATGCCATCATATATAGATCTCTTTATTTACTATGTCAGAAATCTGTAGCACACAATTTTTTTTTTTTTACACAGTCAACAGATTCTGTGAAATCTGTTATAATGTAATACAGAACATCACTTAAGGAGTATGACAAATACTCAACACAGATGATGACAATTAGTCAAAATTACCATCAGTCACTTTAACAGTATTAAAGTCTTCAGGGCTAGAAATTCTCAGACAACATCGATCTAGATTCACTGAGACACTCTGCTAGGCTTCAGTTCTATGAACCACACAGGTGTCAACCTATACGGTTTTCCCCTATTGCTGTACAGGAAACCTACGATTTGAGGTCTGTACGGACATACACAAGTTTCAATATGAGTAAAACTGATTTAGAAACTTTGGTGATCACAGTAAGTAATGATGTACTCCTGACTTCAATGGACTAATGATGTTGGCTGGAGTGGAGAGTGCACAGAACAAATTGGTTTGTGACTTTGAGTTTGATGGACTCACGATGTTGGTAAAGTGGAAGAGTGTGCAACAATGGGTTTATAAACAGTTTTAATTTTGCATCATAGTCAGTGTTTTACTATAGGGGGGTGTGATTTGATCTACAAACTGTCTCAAGTGATGCATTCTGCTGGAATGGAAGAGGAGGTTCTGTTGGATGGGCAAGTGTTATTGTTATTCATAAACTGTCTTAAACTGCCATTTGTTTCAAGAAGTTCTGCCTGATACTGACTATTACATTGTATTCACAGCAATTTTTGTTTATGTTTTTGCGTTTTCCGTAATGTATAAGGTTTTTGGACTCGGAATAAGGGAAAAATTAACTTCAGCTCACTGAACTGTTTCTGTAGACCTTAATATAATACAGCTCTCCAAACTGTAGTGTCAGATGCAGTATCAGTACTCCTGCTGCACAGGAACTTTAACTTATCCATGTATCCTAAAAGTTAAAACAATACAGTTAACCAAGCTAAATTAGTAATATGATTGGGCAGCTGCTCTACGTCATCTTGTTCCTGGATGTCTTCAGTAATATACTGTGGCTCTCCAACCTGTCTCTGTGTCAAATGCTGAATCAGTTTTCCTGTTGGACAGACACTTCGGCTTATTCCTACATTTCTTAGCACAACATAGCTGATTCAGCTCATTAAGCTGTCAGACGCTGAATCAGTACTCCTATCGGGCAGACATTTTTAACTTGTTCCTGCTTCCCTTAATTCAACAGAACTCAGCGACCTGTCAGATACAGAATCAGTAGAACTACTGGACAGAATATCAACTTCATCCTGTACATTCTCTTCATACAATATAGCTCGCCAAGGTGTCAGATGCAGAATCAGTACTCCTATTGGGCAGAATTTTTACTTATTTTTGTACTTTTTTCCAGTATAATGTACCTACCCCCTACCCTTCAGATTTAGAATATACGTGATTCTATTGGACAGAACTGTTAACTTACTCCTGAACATTTTCCTGATAAAATATAGCTTCCCATCCTGTCAGGGGCATGATCAGGACACCTGCTGTGGACAGAAAATTTTGACTTGTTTCTGTATATTTTCTTCATAGTTGGTCTTTGACTCATGTTGGGGGGGGGGGGGGGGGGGGCGGCAAATTCCATTCTGTGTCTCTCTCTATATATATATAAATGTGCCTGCATGTATGTATATGCATATACACATTGGTACCCAGCTGGTTCAACTTGTAAAGCACCGAGTTCAAAGCCGAATGAATGTAGCAAGTTCCAATCATACTGGCACCCTGTATATATAAAATTGCCATTTTCCCAACCAGTCGTCCTGTGTTGTTGTTCTAGTGGTAAGTGTAATGTATGTAATTAAGAATAAGATGGTTATCACCGTCTGCCATATCACAAACAGGTGAGAAAAGCTATTGAATCTGCATGTCACACACACACACACACACACACACACACACACACACACACACACACACATATCTCCATTGGAAAGTGTGGCTTTTAAATCTGAATGTACCACACACACACACACACACATAACAGTGCGTGCGTACCTGCACGTACACACAGATCACCATAGGTGATGGTGGCTGTTAAGTCTGAATGCAACACACACACACACACACACACACACACACACACACACATACACACACATACACACATGCATGCGCGCACACACACACATGCAGGCACACAACACATACAGTGATACACACACACACACACACACACACACACACACACAGAGTCACACACACACACACACATACCACCATACACACACAACATACCACCATAGGCAGTGTGTGGCCTTTAAATCTGAATGTCTCTCACACACACACACACACACACACACACACACACACACCACCACCACCACCACCACCATACACAAATCTGAGTGTCTTGCGCGCGCACACACACACACACACACACACACACACACACACACACACACACACACACACATATACACACACACACGCGTGCGCGCGCACACACTTACACACATCACCATAGGCAAGAGTGGCCGTGAAATCTGAAAATCATGCGCGCGCGCACACACACACACACACACACACACACACACACACACACACACACACACACAAACACACACACATACACACACACACACCCCTACCTAAAGTGGCCAAGATCAAGTTAACCCATATATGCTTTCAACAAAGCCTGATAAAGTGTCATTAATGCATTCAGCTGTTATCCTTGATAAAAAAGAAAAAAAAAAAAAGGTGAATCAGCTTAATAAGCATGACTTCCTATCATCAACTCCATGTGCTTGTACTCACATTCTTGGTCTTAATTTACTTGATAGGCCTAACCCCTGCACACTGTGCCTTTGTACAGTTTTGCACATTCTGAAATAGCCCATGTGGAGAAATCTGCATACAGCACAGCCTTCTTGAAGAAACTGAACAAGGCTACATCAAAATGTTGTTATGCTCTGCATAGTTATGCGGGGATTCTCTTCAGTTGTGACAAGCTCCTAGCATAACATCATCAGTCTCCAAAACCCCCTGATGTCAGAATGTGGCTGCCCACGTGGCGGGGTAATAAAAAACAGTCACACACGTAATGTTCTCATCCCCAGCTGATGCATTTGTACCATAGTGTTCAAGAGCTTCAGCTGTTCGGATGATCCCTGGAGTCTTTTTAGCCTGGGTATGACAACAACAACAACAACAACAACAACTGAACTCTCTTCGCAGGTGGTATCCAGTCCTATCATTGATAACTTTACACATGATGGGATGAAAAACGAGAGAGAAAACAAACCAACTGAGCAACAAAAACAAAATTTGAACCAAAGACTGACACATTATCCCTATAATGCTGCTTTATGTGGAGCTGCTGGTAAGCAATACTATTTTCGGACCCCACGTATGAAAAGAATGCACAACTCCTAACACTGCTTAAAGGCATGCCCTGGCTTGGCTAGGCTAGATAGCACCACACTGGGGTTCCATGACAAAACAAAATGTGAGGGAAGGTTTGGGGGGGGGGGGGGGGGGGGGGGGGGGGGGGGGGGGAGAAATGTGTGGGGGTGAAGTTGTCTTCAGCTTTGGAATTGGAATGATTCCACCCAGAATGCTGATGCTGCTTTCCTGGAAGCACATTCCATTCCACTCTACAACAATTCGAGGGGAAAACAAGACAAACATGTCTTGTTTACATTTGCCACCATTAGCACCACTTGAGTACAAGAGACAAAAGATGGTGTATTTCTGAACCTAGGTGTCTTGTGGGCGGAAAAACAAATGCTGCTTTGCTAGGAAACGTACTATCATATTGGTCAAATCGATATACAAACACTCATACCACACAGACAACAACCAACAATACACGAAATCCGTTTGCGGTCATTGGGACGCACAAAGCCGAAATCCCGTTTTGCACACAACACACTGGATGCGACGCAAACGTAAGTACCTAACCGCACACACTGAGCAATGTTTTCACATGAACCTGCGGGAATGATACATTTGGACTCACCACGATTCAGTCAGACGTGAACGAAGTTGAGCTTCTATGGTCGTGATATCAGAAAGAAAAATCAGGATGGTCGCAACGAGTACCCCCGTCTTGCGACACAACGTTTCTACAACCAAGCATACCAGCGCTTTTCAACCGATCCGCGGAGAGAGGCGTCGACTCAGATTAATCTCGGGTACTGTGTATGGTTATCTATTTGTGTCAAATTAGTGTAAAAAAAAAAAAACAAGCATATATACACTTGGGTTTTGAATTGGGGGGGGAAACACCAAGAGAGAGATTACTTTTATGACCACAGTTTACAACATATTTTAGAATCAATTCAAATATAAATAATAAGTTGTATTTCTTTAACTTTGGACAGGAACTTAAACCATATTGATATCATCATGGATTAAAAAGAGGTCAGGCTCCATTTGGTGACCCACATTCTGAAAATGGCTAACTGTATGCATGATTCACATATACCTTACCCACCAAATTTTATTTAAACTCAACTACATCTAAATCATGAGGTGTATCTCTTGCCGCAGTTTTGGATTTCCCAGCGCTGCAACCTGCAGCAAGACTATCAGTGGGAAAGACAAAATTTTGTCCACACCTGTACGAATCTGGTGTGCGATTTTCCATTTTCGTGGCAGGAAAATATGTTATTATGCCAGAATATAAACACACTATTGCCGCAGTAGTGTTGATGACAGGAACATGTTATACTACAACCGGCGAGCTAATCCCTTCCGTACATGACTGAGAGCAGGCAACTACTGTGCGAAAAACAGGCCACCACACCACCACCACACCACCCTCCCCAAAAAAAAAAAAACTAGATAGGTAGGTAGGAACGCAGGTAGATAAGTAGGTAGGCAGATAGAAAGGAAAGGGAGATAGGTAGGCAGGTAGGTAGGCAGACAGATAGCTAAAACAAAAAGTGGCTAACCAGCAGCGCAGTATCTTGTGGTTGGTCTAATATCAAACTGAAGGTTTTTTGTGGGCTGCTAAGACTGGGCTTGTGGTGAGATACACTTGCATGTTGTGATGTTGTGGGAAGCGCAACCAGAGGAAACCGTTTGAGAGGTCCTCAAGCCACAGAGAAGGCTCAGGATTGCCAGGTGTGAATCCCTTAGTTTCATGAGCCATCTGCCGGCTGACAGATTAGGAAAACTTGTTAGTGTCTCTGTTTGTCACGTATGTCCCAAAGAGGCACTACATAGGCATAAACTAGTGCCAAATGAGCCTTTTTTCTGTTGGTAGTACAAAGCTGTTTAGATGAAAACTTGTCATAGAGACTGACTCACCCATCCACTATTGATAGAATCTTTTCACCCAGTAGGCCTACCATGCTCTTTCTTTCTTGAATAAGAACGCCCGACAAACCGCAGTAATACTTTGATCATGCCGGATAGAATTACAGCGACAACAAAGAAAGAAAAAGAAGCGCTCCTATTTATTGACTGCAATAATGAAAATAAAACCATATGCATTATGTTTTTATGAGGTAGGCTACTATGAAAAAGTTAAAAAAGAAAAAAAATGAATACTCCCTATTCGTTCATTGCATCTAAAAATAAAATAAAATTAAAAAAAAAAAACTATATTTAGACCATAATGAGGATCCATAGGCCTAGTGTGGTTACGTGTAGTAATAACCGAACACCGTCTGGCCAATTGTGAAATGAAGCAGTGATGCAATGTAAGCCACCTATGTGAATGAATGTATGGTACCATACTCGTCTTGAAAGCCGATGATCGTTATTTCACGAAAACGAATATTCCTCATGAGGAAAACAGCGATTACATGGGAATAGCTGTTCACCGATAACTGCAATAACTGCTTTTCCCCATCAGAGGAAGAGTCGACTGTTTTTCGCGTACATTCGAACTGTTTTTCCCCCCCAAGA
>JADBJO010002385.1:37500-77500 GCA_016801955.1 Conus betulinus
CGCAGAAGAAGTATATGAGGTGACTGCAAAAGAAGTACAGGGTGTGTGTGGTGTCCACATAGCATAACGGACTATCAAAGACTGAGAGGTTTTTGAAAGGGTGTCTGTTAAAGAAGTAAATGTTGTCTGTAAAAGATGGTGTCTACAAAAGAAGAGCACAATGTCTGTAAATGAAGTACTGGGTGTCAACTAGGCGGTATTGGGTGTCTGAAGAGGAAAGAAGGGTTTTGCATAGAAAGCAAGATGGGATGCTTGAGCAGGGAATGAAAATGAAGTGTCCAGTGTTTGGAAGGGAAGATTAAATAGTCGACAACTGGGTCAAATGATTTTGAACTGTGTACCAAAAAAACTGAACTAGTCTTGTGTAATGCATCCAATGGGCACAACTCATGGTGTACATCATCAGCATACAAAAAGTACATTTTCATTTCAAATTCTACGGCTCTTCATGCCCTGGACTCAGTTTTAGTTTCCATTTCCATTTCAAATTCTATGGTCCTTTATGCCCTGGACTCAGTTTTGGTTTCCTCACCACATCATTGCAGAGGTGAGCTCATCCATGGTATCAGCAAGCTCATGGGGACAGTCACTGGATGGAGGTAGTAGAGCCCTCCAGAAGGGGATGCTTCCTAACAGAGCAATCATTGTCGTCTGCTGTGGGCTTAGAAGGAGGCATCCTGTATACTATTATCATCATTATTAAGAGGACTTACGTAGTGCCTATCCTGCCTATCCTCAGCTTTGGATACCAATCATTCTTTACAATCAACAATCATTCGATCAATATAGTTCACTCAGTTTCCTTCCAATTTCATTCAATATTTGACAATTTTCATGCAAGATGTTCATACTGTGTAGCATCTTTTGTCATCCATACCAATAGCATGCCAAACTGGCCTTCTCTTTTGAAAGTTGGTGATGGGATTTTTGCGTGTGTGCAAGATGTTAAACGTGCGTTTACACATGAAACCTTGGTTTACAGTCTTATTCAAAGGACTTTTAAGGAAATGGAGTCAGAACCAATGTTGACTCCGAGGAAAAAAAAAAAAACCTGTACTGAAGCAGCCTGGCGGAGATTTGAACCCGCAACCCTAGGATCACCAAGATCATAAGTCTGGCACTCTACCACCTGTGCCATTCCTGCCCCAGGCTAGATCAGAACAGACTTCTCTGAATACCATGCAGGTGACCCAGCAGAAGTGCAGTGTCTGCTCTGGCGAGTTGCATCATGACAGCTTTACTGGCTTCTGTGGATCGCTCATACCAGGGCTGTGACAGGGGGCATCTGGGTGTGGTTGTGTTTTTGGGAAAGCCAGAAAGAATGGACTAACTATATAATTTGAAGCGCTTGTGCTGTCGTGGGTCCTCAGTTTCATGTCACTTGAAAAAGACTCTAAGAGTCAAAACATTGTGTATTGCTTTTGTTTTCTTTTTGACCCCCCCCCCCCCCCCCTTTTTGTTTCGGTCTTTACCACCAATCTTCAAATTATATAGTTGTTCTGAGAAAGACCCAGTCAAGTGTTATCAATTTTCCAGAAAGACTGGCATGGTCAGTGCAGCACAGAAGTTTGAGACAGGCACTAAAAAAAAAAAAAAAAAAAAAAAAGAAAAACTTGAAGTCTAGTCATTTTGTTCATTCATACTTCTCACAACTTCATATTTCATATCAGTCTGATGTTAACTTTTTCACAGCTGCACATTTCATATGAATAGGATGTTAATTTTGTCACAACTTTATATTTCATACAACTATGATGTTAACTTTGTTCTATAAGTGTGTGTAGGGTGTCTCTGAAATGGAAGGATGAAATCCAGGAAGCACGAGGCATTTCTTTTGGAAATACCAGGATGCCTCAATAAGAAGTGAAGATATCCACACACACACACACACACACACACACACACACACACACACACACACACTCATACACACACACACACACACACACACACACACACACACACTCATACACACAGACACACACACACACACACACACACACACACATCATACACACACACACACACACACACACACACACACACACACAAGCCAAATCAAGGCAGTTTCTGTGAAGGTGTAGGATATCTATGAAATGGCCAGCAAAGAAGTACAGGCATCTTCAACAGAAATCAGATGTCTGCTAAAGACAAAAAAAAAAGAAGAAAATCGATGAAAAAGAGATGCACATCTAGCTGGTGGGAAGACTGTAAGTGTTCGTCAAAAAAAAAAAAAAAAAAAAAAACTTTTTTGAAAAAGACTGTATGGTGGATGAACAATTAATCACAAAAAGGGAACACCAGACACTTTGCTGTCATAGTATTTTTTTTTTCATTTTAATTTCAAATCAGTTATGTTCTTCTCCCAACTTAAATCATTTCTTTTAAATGCAGCAATCAACGACTGTTTTCCCACTGTTTCATTCGAATCAAAAACATGCATTTCTGTCAAGGATTTAAAATCTTCCGTAATTTCCAGGCTACAAACTGCATTATGGAAGCCGCAACACTCCAATTTTTTTGTTTCAATAAGAAAAAAAAGAAAGCACACACAAACCGCCGCCAATGATAGGAGCATGAAAAAAATCAGTGAAAACAGATTAACGCAAACGGCGAAGCAAAGCCTATGTATTCTGAGGTATGACTACCGTGAGCTGGCAAGCAAAACAAAAGGACACAATAAAAAAAAGATTAGCTTCTCACAGTCGTTTAAGGTGTTTCTCTCAGTTGCACTGACATTACTGAAGGACTCGTCTTTAGTGTCAGATATGAAGGGTTTAAAGTACTCTTCACCGACACCAAAGAAGTTCTCTCCCCAGCCGTGCGTGCTTCTCACTCCTTTGTTGTTTCTGTCAGTTGCACTGTCGCTATGCCTGTTTGTTTTTTCACTGTCAGATATGGATTGCTACAATCTTTTTTTTTAATCAGGAAACTTTGCTGCACTGAATCTGCCCCATCAGACCACTGACTTGAACTGCTGTGCGGTTGTGTTTTTGGACATCTAAAATCGATTGCCTTGTTTTTGACAGTCAGAACAGATTCAGATTCAGAAAACTTTATTACCTTTTTAATCAGGAAACTTTGCTGCACTGCCCTAAAATTAAGACCACCATTATACCACAAACATGACACTGAAAATTAAAATTACTTTTTCAAGATCTGGATCGTAGCCTTCACCAAAATCCACGTCTCAAACGTGGCTTTTTGACTTCAACCTGTCTGCTTGATCCTGTGGAGCTGAAAAATAACCTGATCCAGCAAAAATAATATTCAGCAATTGTTGATGAGGCAAATATTGAGAGTCGTTTTTGCGTAAATCATTCTTTCTGAGGTCAGTAGTTCAAATTTTTTTACTGAAATATTTGTTTTCAAGTTTGTTAGACAAAAAGCAGATTAGGAGAATGTAATGCTAAAGCAAGCTAAGAATAGAATAGGAAAATCCACAAATAGGCCAGTGCCAGTAGAGTGGCCACTGGTATTAGAGTTTTGGGAAAAAACTAGCAGTTTATAGCTTGGAAATTACCTAACATGTATTCACACACTCAAAAGAAAACCAGTGCAACAATCACTCTTTTTTTTGAAGAGTCCTGAAAGACCACAGAGAAAGGGAGCTGGCAATGAATTAACGACAATTTTGAGTTGTTTCCACATTCCTGAGAACTGCCCGATCAAAATTAACTGCTCTGGGAAAATATTTGTAACCATTGCAAGAACACTTTGTTCTCCAGTACAGACAATCTGAAAGTTCTCTCTCTACATTCCAAAACTTTACTATCAAAGGAAAAACGTTGAATCAGTACATAGTCTTCCAATCCATCCTTGTTATTTCACTACCTTCTTTCAATTCATCACGCAAAGAATAGGCAATTGCGTGCTGATGTGAGCAGCACTGACATTCAATCAAACAAACAGTGAAAATGATTCAATCCGAGCACTCAAAACCTGTCAGCTCTCAAAAGATAATATCACAAATACTCAACCTTAATTTCTTATTGTCATACCTTTGCAAGAATGGGAAGATTTTTCCAAGTACCAGGACATCTAACATCATCCTATTCCATTCACACTGCTTCCATTCAGGATATCTCTGAAGTTTCGCACAGTTCTAAGAAATCGTGGAATGATCGACTAGTTCCTAGCATTCACTAGTTCATTGCAAGATATGATCATCAGTAAATCAGTGGTATACAGCAGGCATTGATCTCTACAGAACAGATTCTGCAAACCATGTTCAATGTTTCAACATCAGCGCGACTCATATATCATCAATTTCATTGGAACAGCACATCCGACGACACAGGGCCCCTTCAGGACTGTCGGCACATTAGGAAAACGAGTTCTGTCCTGATAAATCAATACTCACAAACACAAAACTATTCACAAAGCATATGCATTAAATTGCAAATGTTGTGTCTTATCTATTACCTTCCACAAGGCTGATAAACCAGACCATGCTGAGGAATATCTATTAACGTCCACAAGGCTATTAAACCAGTAATAGTTCATGAATTATCTCCCTTAGATTTCAAACAGATGGTTAAACATTAATATTCTTCATAAATCATCTCAGATTTAAAACAGATAGTTAAAAATGAAGAAGAAACACAACAGTGCCACATAAAAAAACATTGAAAAAAAGAAAACATATGACTAAATGCAAACTGGAGAACAGACAGCTAGAATCCAGCTGGACAATCTATAGTCTTGCCACACACTCCCCCGATAAAATGTTGGCGTGTTATCAATCCAAACAAGACAGGAGGGAAAAAAAAAAAAATAGGCAATTCACCCCTGCAAGGGTGCAGGCAGGAAAGTGGGTCACAAAGGTGTAAAAACAGCACCCATCTTTTTTCTCCCCCCCCCCCCCCCCCCCCCTCTCCACCAATCACATGATGTACAATGAGTAAATAACAATCATGAATGCTTCTGTAGAGTGACATCTCCAGTAAGAAAAGAAGCTTTTGGAGTTTTGCAAGAAATATATGGAAGAACAGAAAATCTAACTGAAAAAAAAAAAAAAAGTACGCAAAGCATACTATTTTATAAATCTACACTTCCATAATCATCTATGCACAATAATATTTGCATAAATTTTCATACATAATACTAATAAACAATGAAATATCTGAAACATCATGTTGGTGTTAGTGCACACTGTCATTTATGAGTCTCAATTGTAAAAAAAAAATAGTAGTAGTAGGCCTAAATGGCAAACTATCCTTGTTATTGAAATCAACATGTAAATAAACAAAAAAAGAAGCAAAACAGTGAGAAAACTGACTGCTTGATGTTCATTTTTTTCATATTGTATGCAGTCACACAAACATTCTTTCCTTGACAATTACATTCACTTATCAACACTCTCTTCTGTCAACTGCTTGCTTTACTTTGAACATTCTTTCAGCAGTTACTTGCTGACTGTGGGACATTCTTGTTTTGCCGTTTGATAATTCTATTTCCACAATGACACATTTTGTTACATGTTTCTATAATTGCACATAATATTAGTTTACAGAACAAAAAAAATATATTCTTAACACATATATCTGCAACCAGTAACTATGAATATATACTGAACATATCAACTTCTACTGATTGACCATTCCAATATTCTTTCATTACCCAAAAAAAAAAAAAAAAGAAAGAAAAAAAAAGACAGCCTTCCAGCTTACTGCTTGCACTGAATTTGGCTCACATGACAGATGCATTATAGCTCAAACTGTTAAAACACATTTCACCTTTCACTCTCACACCCTAGTGTGCTTCTAACAACACATTTTGGTTCCAAACACAACAGGATCCAAACTTACTTAGCAGAACTTGAAAAAGCTGGTCCTAAATAAGAAAAAAAAAATGCCCACATCTATAAAACAAAAGATCAACAGAAAAAAAGGAGAAAAAGAAAAACGGAAACTTCTGTAGCATTAATGTTTTGACCTCTGACCCACCTGTATCTGCATGCCGGCCGTCATCCACAACTACCTATCCTCTTATCACCGTATGAGAGTGACCTTACATTGCATTCCCATAGTGGCTATTTGGGAAGATTTTCAGCATTCAGACATGTTTTAAGGTGGCTGCTGACATAAAGTTACCCATCATTTGTAAAACACTATGATGTGAGCCTATAATGTTTGAAAATATTGCTTCTCAGCTTGTTTTGAGTGTGACTGTGAGGGACAGAGGTGGAGGGTTGTCCATTTAACAGGACTGTGAACAATTTTGCTACCCAGGTGCTGCTGAATTAATAAGGATGGCTTACAAGCTTGATGGAACACACACACACACACACACACACACACACACACAATGTACACACACACACACACACACACACACAATGTACACACACACACACACACACACACACACACACACACACACATACACACACACACACACACACACACACACACACACACACACACACACACACACACACACACAGAGAAACACATATACTGGGAACAAAATGAAAACAAAACAATACACAATCAAATGTGACTATACCCTCTTTACAGCAATGAGCATTACACACACACACACACACACACACACACACACACACACACCATAGATAACAGAAGTGAACAAAAGTCCTCACTGACCACAACACGCTGTAAAACCAAACACTTTGTCTTTACAGTGTAATATCTCCATGACTCTCTCCCCTGCTTCTCCGACACCAATCTCTCCACTACTTCCACCACACATGCAAAAGACAGTCCTGTCTTAGTTAGCACACTTGGTCCATTCTTATATACCAAAACTTGTGGCACAGGCACACTGGTGTCGTTGGTCAACTGACAAGCACTTTGCATCTCAGAGAAAAAAACAACTGAATAAAGAAGAAAACAAAAGACCAAAGACAAAATCAAATCAAGCAGGGAGACAAGAGAGAAACCACTAAAACTGTACACCTTTCAACCTGGAAAGAATAAGCAGTCATAACAACGACTTCTTACAGTCCGCTAATTCAAGCGTGCTGATTTTTTTTTTTTTTTTTTTTTTTTTTTTTTTTTTTTTTAAATACTAATCCCTAATTTTAATCAAATGCTGTCAATTTACAGAAAATGATTCCACAGAAATCACAGCCCCCTTGATAGTTTGGCAATACCTGACATAACATTTCTTTAACTAAATACAGATACTGATGCTGATTCTAACTGCATTTCCCTGAGCAAAGGTGCTGACTCAGATACTGTTTACTGTATCAGGGAACACATGACAAAATAATTAATCATTACTCTACTCAAGCATATAAATTCCAGTTTCTTCTTCAAGGTACCAATGTTGGAATCAGTACCAGTTCTTTTGATCAAAGCACTCACCATGTAAAACCAGGTATTGAATATTTCATCGGAGTGAGCCCTTGCCTGTTTATGTCCTCGAGTATCATTGTCTCAGACGGCACCATTTTCCCAAAGTTCAGGTAAGTCTTTAAGCAGGCATTTCCGTTGTCCTGAGTGTTGTCTATCTTGCCTGAAGAAGACCTAAGAGATCGTTGTTTGTTTTTTTTTTGTTGTTGTTGTTGTCATACCCTAGCTAAAAGGCTCCAGGGAACAGCCGAAGCACTTGAACGATCAGCTATAGGGATGAGAACATTACCTGTGTGACCATTTTTGATTACCCTGCCACATGGGCAGCTGCACTCCGACTTTCAAGGGATTTTGGAGACTGATAAGGTTATGCTAGGAGCTTGTCACGACTGGAGACAATCCCCGCATGACTATGCAGAGCATAACAACATTTTGATGTAGCCTTGGTGTCCTAGCCTATGTCAATTGGTCTGACACAGCCTTAAGCCAAGGCGAGACCTAGGAGGTCAAAATGCACCATGTTTTGTCTTGTGATTCTTAACCATGTAATCTGGTGGAGTTCTTTCATATACCTTTAAAACTTTGTTTAAACTTCCACTTGCAAGTCACCTCACTTTACAATGGGCATTATGTGTTCAGTTGCTGTGTCAGACACCATTTATAAGATGGACAATGTTTTTTTTCTTTTTTAAGAAAACTGTTGCCATAAGAGATTACTACTACAAAGAGAATGTTTTCTTTTCTCTTCAAAACAACCGGAGTAATACTGAAATGTCTTCACGTTCTGACAGGAATCATACACTGAGAAATCCTCAGAAAAGGTTAACTGTTTCTTTTTTGGGGGAGACTCTCTCAGTTTCTTTCATCAGTGGGGAGAAGAACAGGTTAATTTCTCTCACATGCCGTCTGCAGAAATACAAAGGAAAAGAGAAATCTTCATTTTATGACAGCGTCCATTTATGTTACTATCATAGTCAATAGAGGAACCGAAGTAATCACAAAAACAGCAGCACAAATGTTCTAGTCCGCAGCGTCCCCTGTATCACAGTTTGGTATCACAGTTTGGAAGTTGTGGCGTTGGCGCTGCCCTTGATGGGAGTGTTGACAAAGTCACGCCAGAAGGAGGGACGCTCCAGCACTTTGTCTCCCTGCATCATGGCGCTGTACAGGTTCTTGTAGATCTATGGGAAACAGTCGGCATAAAGAGTGTTAAAACATACTGTTCATTTGGACTCTGTGTGTGTGTGTGTGTGTGAGTAGTGTGTGTGTGTGTGTGTGTGTGTGTGTGTGAGTGTGTGTGTGTGTGTGTGTGTGTGTGTGTGTGTGTGTGTGTGTGTGTGTGTGTGTGTGCACCTGCGTGCATGTCTGCATGTGTGTGTCTGTGTGCATGCGTGCATGCATATGTTTCTGTGTGTAAGTGCATGTATCTTCACAAATATATGTACATAAGTGCGCATTTGTCCTTATCCCACAATCTAACTAATGTGAATGACAATCTTTAGCCTGCATGCATATAACCAAGTGTAACAGCCAAGCGTTGTAAACACTGGACTGTCAGTCTGAGTGCCTTGGATTCCATGAAATAGCAGATAACACACGTGTGTGTGGTCCTGTTCATGCACCAAGACAATCTGCCACACATGACTCAGCTAATCAGTTCTTTCCCTTTTGAGGAAACATACTTAGAATATCACTGAAATAGCTTGAAACAGTTCCAGAAATAATTACTTTTGTGAGTGGGTACAGGGGTACTCAGAAAGCAAAGTGAAGGTTTCTGGGGTCATTCTCTGAGGTTCAACTGCAAACAAAGTTTGAATAAAAAAAACCTGAACAAATTATAATCCAATGTATATACTATCCAAAACCAAGCAAGGAAGTCTGACAAAAAAAAAAAAACAGCATCCCACTATTGCTCCTATCACTGAAGCAAAAAAAAAAAAGCATGCCTCCCATCAGTACAACAGATAAAAACACACTTCCCATCAGTGGAACAAACAGTATCTATGTTCTGGAAAAAAAAAACCTGTTCTACCACCCTATGACATATATTACTCCATGTCAGCAAATTTTGGTGTCTGTACATGAGAAGGACCTAAATGATCAGTTACTTCATTTGCATGTCTGAGGAATCGCGGGTCATGATAGATCAATACTTTAAAGAGCAGAAAAATCGGATACCACAGCACACCAGGTGTGAGTGCAGGTAGAACCGCATCATCTGTAACCCTCTTGACCATCGAGCGCCCGCTAGCGCCCGGCCGGAAATCACACAGCCAAAATGCTGAGCGCCCGCCAGCGCCCGGTAAAACACGTGGCAACAATGGGCGCCGCCATGTTTCTCGTAGAAAAGGAAGTCTCGCGAGAACGTGACTTCCTTCTTCCTGTAGCCATTCACTTCCGTTTGCAAAAAAAAAAACGTGAGTCGATACGTGCGTTGTTCTCGAGTTTCGAATTTTTTAAAGTTTTGAGGTCGAAATGCCGTTTCTCACCGTGGCTAACCTTGAGTTCTGCCGTTCTATAATGAGATTTAGTGATGGAGATACTGCGTTTTGTAGGATTTACGGCATAAGACTTAGTGAAAGTGCTGGGTAATGAAGCTTAGAGTGACCTAGATTTCGACTGGGATGAAGTTCCAGGTATGATGAACAACAATTCGGAAGAAAGTTCTGAAGAAGATTTTTTTTTTATTCCCGAGTAAATGGCTCATGTGACATTCTTCAAACTTACGATATAGCAACATATATATCGTAGGAATTTTTAAAATTATTTTCATTTCGTTATTTCCTTTCCTCTCTTTTAAATTAATTTTTTAATTGGGTAACTATGTTCAAATTACGGAGTTACTTACCTTGCCGACGGTTTTCGGTGTAACTAAGCTCAGATAAGTGCATACTGAAGGGTTAAAATATCAACTCTTAAGGACTTCAGGTCCACCAGCACCCCTAACATGTGAAGTGGGATGAACACTGTACACACGCACAGTCTGTAAAATGTATGGGTACTGGGGGACCTGCGATGTCCAGACTGTGTAGTCAACAGCAACACCTGGTGCAGGCTAACCCATAAATAATCCCGAATTAGGATGTCTGAGAGATAAGCCAGGTCTGAAAATTGGTTAGAGCTGAAGGACAACGTCATTCTCCTTTTGGGCACCTTTTAAAACAGTCATATGAACACTCCTTAATCTTCTGCTAGAAGTACACATTTCACACTCATTGCGAGAGCTCACTTTTTTCCAGGATGTGTGATGCAGTTCGGCATGTGATTTGAACCTGCTCTTATCATTCATTTCAGTCAGCAATTTCTTCCTTTTCTTTTTCTTTTTTTTTTTTTTTTTTCTTTTCTTAGGTTGTCTCATCCTCTGTGCCACCTCAGAGGCCGTGCACCCAGAACACTCATTTCAGCTCCTCCATCCAAATCCATAGCTTGGCTTGTTCCACCCCAGCCACAGGGTGCTGTCCATGTCAAGTCGTCATGAGGCAACCCACCAGAGGAGACACTGCACTGCTATCAAGTCATTTTCGTGGTGTTCAGTGCTGCCTCTTCTGAGCCAACACACTCAGGACACCACCTACTGAACCCCCTACTGATGGCAACAACTGCTGAGTTGAAGAGGCAGCATGAGGGAGCTCTCCTCCAGAGGGTGCCAGCATGTCCGTCGATAACAGTCCCCATTATTTTGCCAATACTGGTGACTTCAACGAAACCTCACCATGAGCATACACATGGCGATGAAACACAAAACTGATGTCACCATGTGAGCAGTGCACCAAGGCCACAGTATTTGAGTCTCTTTTTTTTTTTTTTCTTCCCCAATGCTGACAGACGGGGTTGTCATTAATGACGATGATGCTTCAGATTTCAGTCATCAACGTATATCCAGTGTCTTAACAAGAGCTGGAATCTGGTCCCTCAAGTGCAACACATACTCACCTCTCCGTCCGAAGCGCCGATGGGAGAGTTGAGGATGAAGTCAGTCGGAGCCAAGACATCCACCAGACTAACGGCGTCGTCTTTCAGTTCTCCGCACAGCCGCAGGATGGCCTCTCGGATGATCCGTGGAGCACCGCCACCGGTGATGTAACCACCTGCACAGAGGCTGATTTTTTACTGCATGCACGCCCAAGGTGATTTTTCTTTCTCTCTTCCTCCTTCCCTCCCCCCCTTCCCTATATGTACATACACATACAGATGCTATTGGGAGGGAAATCGTGGTGGCTTCTTTCAGCTCTGCTTACTTGAATAAGTATACCGTCCTTACTATCCATTTTATTCTTGTTCTTTTGTTTTTATCATTATTTTTTTAAAAAAAAAATCAGTTCAATTGGAAACTTTAGCCAACATATTTGGAGGGGGGGGGGGGGGGTGAAAGTCTTAGCTTTTTTCTTTTTCCTTGTTTTAAAGTTTGCTTGTTACTTTTTTCTGTTTTGCATCTGAATTTCGTTTTTGAACTTTTTTTTTTTTCCCCAACAAGTATGCAGTCTTAGATAACACCACATTGATGTGGGTTTAAAAAAAAAAAAATTTGTTGTTGTTGTTGTTAATCAATTCTGTTTTTTAAACACCAAATCATTAATGCAAATAATTTCTTTTTTTTTTTTTCTTCTCCCATCCTCTCCCTTTTGTCTTTCATGCTCTGTCCTCCATGGTCACTTCTCTCTCTCTGTGTCCCTCTGCGTCTCAGTCAACATCAGAGTTGAGATTCACAACCTACGATGTTATATGTTTGTGCACAGCTTTAAACTTCGACAATAAAAAAACAAATGGATGGATGGATGGACGGACGGATAGATAGATAGATAGATGGATGGATGGATGGATGGATGGATGGATGGAGAGAGAGAGAGATTTATAGATAGGTACAGATATCTATCTGTCTCTGTACCCCTCTTTCTCTCTCTCTCTTCATATCGAAATGTTTGCTGAATCAGCACTTGATCCAGTAACACAGACATCTAAAGTGTATGATATGTGCACGATTTGCGCTTCTCAGTTAAAAAGCAGTACCCATGAGGTACTGACCTATGGGTGTCCCAGTGTTTGAGCTCCCCATACATTCAAGTGTCAGTCGCTGTCCCTTCACACCTCGGCATATCCCATCAAATGTGGGTTACAGTAAACAACCGCTAGTCCCTGTCTCACCTTGGTAGAGAGTGGTCAGATGTTTCTCCAGACTCCACAACCCATACAGGGCGCACATCCGTCGCAGCACCAGCTGCAGCTGGGCAGGAGTGGCCTCGCCGTCTTTCTCTTCCAGGATGCCGATGAAACGGCGCAGAGCATCGTGCTGTTGTTCACAGGAAACAATCGACGTACTGTAGTTATAAAGGGTTTTATCCCCAACACATCTCTAAAAATAGAACAAACACTGGGACAAACAGAGACAGGGGCAATGTCTCTATTCGACAATACTGAACAATAGCAACGATAAGAACATTTTTCTGTCACATTGTCGTCTGCACAAACCTCATCATACATATCTTCCATTCAAAGTTGCAGTGATGTTACAAAGGTTGCGGTGGCGATTCTGACGATGGCATTAACCGTACTGCTCCTTCCAGCTCTCCCAAACACAACCACACGCAGCAGGCTAGCCTGCCTCAGCTCCAACACCATAGTACACAGAAAGCAGTCAATATCAGTCATCATGAGGCAACCCTCCAGAAGAGACACTGCTCTGCTGCCGAGTCACCTCAGTGGTGTTCAGCGACGCTGGTCTGATCCAACATCCCCAAAACACCACCTGCTCTCCCCCCTGCTGACAACAATCGCTTCATCGCACAGTAAGTGCTAGTGGATGTCCCTCCCAGAGGGCAGCACCACATCCATGCAATGACAGTTCCCATGAACTTTCACAGTATCAAAGATGTTCACATAAACTCACCATCATCATGGATATTCAATGGCAGCAGACGCTGCGATGGAGTTCACAGTGACAGCATGGCAAATGGGGTGCAGACCTTCATACTTTTTCTTTTTTTCTAAGATGATCGTGAGAATGATGATAAAGACGAAGCAGTGGAATTCCACACTGGACTGAGACTGCATAGAAGCGTTGTGCTCTATCTTTCTTTGCATGACATACCTGATGGCAAGCATCGTCTCACTGAATGCATAGTGCCCCTCCCAGCATCTCCACCACTGCCCTACTCTTTACCTCGATGTAGGCGAGGGCGAGGGAGCGGCAGAAGTAGGCCTGACTGTTGTTGCGAGCAGTGAAGCCATCCTTTCCGCTGGCCAGCTGACCCTTGAGTCGCTCGTTGCTGTCCTTCAGCAGGTGACAGACCAGCCACTTGTAGGCATCCAGACACACTGCCCACACAGGCAGCTCTTTTTAACCTCTTGTTTATGGAAAGCACCCATTACATCTTTTTTTTTTTGGGGGGGATGTCATATTTAATTTCAACACTTAAGAACAAATCACAAATAAGGAATACAAAACCCAAAACGCATACTTATCACAGTAAGCAATAATAATAAATAACAACGAAACATACTCATCATTATTATCATCATCACAGTCGACATCATCAACATCATCACCTTGCTACTACTGTGATGACCATAACATGTTTTTTTTTTTTTTTCCTTGGTTAGATCAGCGAGGTTCACTGTTGCTGAGATTTGTGCTTATGTGTGACCACTCTAATCCCTGGTTGGTTTCAAAAGTGGGGTGACTGCAGGTAGAAACTGAAACAAGAGAAAAAAAACCTGAATTACTGCACCACCACCATGAACAAATGAACAAATTAAAAAATAAACACAATGCTTCTTGACCTGTTTGGTCTCTTCTTCATGCAAGACAGATCATTTTCACCCTAGACCAAATTTTGCACTCAGTTTGAAGAGGTAAGTCACAGTCCTTCCTTCATTTTTGTTCTTTTCAATGCCGTTTGTCTTGCCTGAAGAAGACCAGACTGGTCGAAACACACACTGTGTTTGTTCTGTCATTTGTTTGTCCTTTCATTCATTTGGTGGCACAGTCATTCTGTTTTTTCTCCTCTCATTTTCATCCCATCATCACAGCAGTCAAATTCAGCCATTGGGGATTGACTTTAACATTCCAATTGTGGAGTCTGTATAAATAACAACTCATGAACCAAAACTGTACATAAAGCATGTATGATTTTGAGATGTTCATAGAAACAGTCGGACACAGTATAAGGTAATATGACCTTTTGTTTTTTGGGGGTTTTTTTTTTGTTTGTTTTTTCTTTGGGTTTTTTTTTGGTGGTGGTGGGGTGGGGGGGGATGTTGGAGGTTGGATCCTGATGTCTTTTCCTTTTCTCTGAAGCATACCTCCTCTTCCCTATCACGCCCCTTCCCCGCCACTCTTCTTCCCGCTCCCATCATCCCACCCCTCCTTCTCTCTGTCACCTGCCCCCCAGCCACCTTGCTCAAACACGTAAACACTTGAACTGGCTTTTCTTGTCTAATTTCTTCCTCTGAACAAATGAATAGGTTTTCATTTTCAAATGATGGCGATATCAGCACATTGGCCAACTTACATATCTGTTTTTTTTTTTAAAATCATGCTGAGGGGGGGAAGGAGAAACAGTCTGAGAGACTGACAGAAACAAAGATCTGATGGACCTACAGACAACATGTACATGATAACCATTCAGCTCACACTACATCCATAAACAGACATACTGTCAACAGAATGATAATAATATCCATGACCACCAAAACACAAAAACATCATAACAATAATGATAATATAAACAAAAAGAGGTGAGGGTGGCCCAGTGGACAGACCATTATTTTCTTACGCCAAGGGTCCAGGATCGATCTCTACTTCAGACAGCCTGGTTGAGGAAATGTCCTCTCTGAAGTCACACATCCATGCCAATGCCACTTTACTTTAAGTCCTTTGGACAGAACTTTAAAAAGAGGCCTCAGGTGTGATGGCATTTGTTAAACTTGCATACTTCTTTACCTTTTAACCACTTCCATTCCACTGTATACTACGAAATAGCATCTTTCACCACGCCCCTGACCACAGACCACCACAACTGCATAGCATCTTTCACCACGCCCCTGACCACAGACAACAACAGCATAGCATCTTTCACCACGCCCCTGACCACAGACAAACAACAGCATAGCATCTTTCACCACGCCCCTGACCACAGACCACCACATCAGCATAGCATCTTTCACCACACGCCCCTGACCACAGACAACCACAACAACATAGCATCTTTCACCACGCTCCTGACCATAGACCACCACACATCAGCATAGCATCTTTCACCACGCCCCTGACCACAGACAACCACAACAGCATAGCATCTTCTCACGCCCCTGACAAGACAACAACAACATAGCATCTTTCACCACGCCCCTGACCACAGACCACCACATCAGCATAGCATCTTTCACCACGCCCCTGACCACAGACAACCACAACAGCATAGCATCTTTCACCACGACCCCTGACCACAGACAACCACAACTGCATAACATCTTTCACCACGACCCTGACCACAGACAACCACAACTGCATAACATCTTTCACCACGACCCTGACCACAGACAACCACACAACTGCATAACATCTTTCACCACGCCCCTGACCACAGACAACACAACTGCATAACATCTTTCACCACGACCCTGACCACAGACACACCACAACTGCATAACATCTTTCACCACGACCCTGACCACAGACAACCACAACTGCATAACATCTTTCACCACGCCCCTGACCACAGACAACCACAACTGCATAACATCTTTCACCACGACCCTGACCACAGACAACCACAACTGCATAACATCTTTCACCACGCCCCTGACCACAGACAACCACAACTGCATAACATCTTTCACCACGCCCCTGACCACAGACAACCACAACTGCATAACATCTTTCACCACGCCCCTGACCACAGACAACCAGATCAAACCAATCACACAACTCACCAGCAGGATTCAGACAGTCCTCCACGGTGCGGGGACGAAACTTGGAGGACAGGATGACCTCTGCCTGACCCAGGAAGTCGATGGTGCCCAGAGGCGTGTTGATTGCCTGACCTGATGCAGACATCGTCAATGTGATCCACACCTTGTGGTGGGATGATGGCTGTGAAGGGGTGGTGATCATGATGATGATGTGGTGAAAACAATGAAGATGAAGATGGTGGTCAGGGGTGACAGTGATGATGAAGAGGAAGGATGGGAGAGTCATTAAGCATAAATACTCAATTTAGCATAGCCAGAAAGACATGTCCCCGAAATCTCTTTCCATTCACTTCCAAGACTGAACGAGTCTAAACTCAAGGTACCCTCAGAAACACAAATGAATGAACGCTTTCCACTTTCACTTTTGAAAGAATCCATTTTTACCCTCCCGCTTCATTCCCAGATCCCAGAAGTCCAAAACAAACACACACACAGCTGAGCACACACACACATACACACAGATTTACACGCACACACACACACACACACACACACACACACACACACATATAAACAGAGTTCAAAAACACACACATACCAAGATTTCACCACACACATTTCACACACACACACACACACACACACACACACACACACATATAAACAGAGTTCAAAAAACACACACATACCAAGATTTCATCACACACATTTCACACACACACACACACACACACACACACACACACACACACACCACAACCCACTCACTACATCATACCGGGTCTTTGCCTGATGGTCTCCACAAAGGAGAGGAGATAATTTGACGTCTGCTGCAGAATGACGTTGTTGTCGCCCTCGTAGGTCAGATTTGGGGTCATGGTCATTGCGCAGGTCACCCAGACGATTCACTGCATCCAGCAAAAGGAAGGAACAAGACCAAACAGCATCAGTAACAATCAGTGAACAGAACCCAATGATAATACCAGCATCGAACCCTTCTAGTTATGACACACCTCTCTGTTCCCTACTCCCCATCCCCACATCTCCCCACACACACACACACACACACACACACACACACACACACACACACACATACATATTGCACCAGTCCAGAATCAAATCCAGCATTATGATCCAAGTAGTGTACCACTGCTTTTTAAAAATTGTTTTATCTTATGTATCCTCTCAATGGCTCTACCCCTTCAACAATCATTCTAATTCCCCCTTCAACAATCATTCTAATCCCCCTTTCGACAATCATTCTAATTCCCCCTTTCGACAATCATTCTAATTCCCCCTTTGACAATCATTCTAATTCCCCCTTCGACAATCATTGTAATTCCCCCTTCCACAATCATTCTAATTCCCTCACGAACAACACCACCCACGTGTCCCTTCGCAGCCTCAGCACTAGCATTCCAGAGGGAGCAATCAACAGCAGGTCAACACGACACTACCCACCAGAGAAGACACTGCACTTCTACTGAGTCACTTCAATGGTGTTCAGGGGTGTCTGTTGCGGCCCGACATGTACAGGGCACCCCGCCTACTAAACCTCCTACTGACAGCTGCTTTGACATGAAACCAGCATCAGTGCATGTATGCGTACATGTGCAAAGTGCATGTGTGCGTGAGTGCATATAGTGTGTGGTCTGGTGGGATGCAAAACAAAAATCTGTGGAGCTTAATTCTTTAATTCTCAATAAAGAGCAATTCACCTTGACTTGACTTGCATACACATTCACTCACGCAAATTTCAATATTTGCATGTACTTTTGAAAGACAGTTACATCTCTCTCTCTCTCTCTCTCCCTCTCTTCTCTCTCTCTCTCTCTCTCTGAACACTGACATCATACTATCAATCACTTCACGACAGTCAAGTGAAGTGATAATCATGAACAACCCAAACAAATCGATGTAAGCAACAAAAAATGTCTCTGGGTGAATGGCTGTTGCTCAGAGAGCACCTGAGTCACTATTTCTGAATGGCACTTACGCTCCCTTAGTTTTTCATTTATGATGCATCTGGATCATAAAAAAACATGTATGCAACAAAATAACAAACAAGTGTCCAGTTTTTCACATTTGCACAATATACTACAAAGACAATAGTGTATAACATAAAAGCCAAAGTTGTGCCTCGTCAAAAAGTTTGAAGGAGGACAATAGGGCACTTTCAAAACACCACAAAGCCCAAATAGGACTTTTTACCACAGAAGATGCAGTAAACAGACATACACTACAGGTTTGAGATGTGGTGTTTACTTTCAAAATGAAACATTTCTCCATTAAATAACAAATTTTCAAAGTTGTTATATGTCTGCTTTCAAAAGAAAGGTTTCTGCACTGTAAATTTTCAAAGCTCTTATCTGTCTACTTTCAAAAGAAAATTTAGAAAGGGTTTCTGCACTGTAAATTTTCAAAGTTGCAATATGTCTACTTTCAAAAGAAAGGTTTCTGCTGCATTGTAAATTTTCAAAGTTGTTATACGTCTACATCCAAAAGAAAGGTTTCTGCACTGTCAATGTTCAAAGTTCTAATCTTCATAAGCAGACCTCACTTCAAAAACTAACAGTCAATCTGAATGTGTATATGTTTCTATGGAAAGAGTTCACAGCTGAAAACGCTTTCAACACGAAATCACGCACACAAAATGTACATAAAATGTGTAGGATTGAACAGATTCTTCAGAACAAAGCCAAAAAAAACAAAGCATCTGAACAGCACACGTCAAAAACTACCTGAAAACCAAAGGAAAAGCTGATACATCAAGATCGGTTCCCAAGTCAGAATAAAAAAAATCCCAAATATTACAAAAAGTCCCTGACCTTTGAAGTAGCCGTGACCCCCACATGCTTCCCGACACTCCTGTATGGCGTCGGGCCATCCATCCCGCCAGAGGCTTAGAGGCACAGGACAAGGCATGGATCTCTCTTTCCAGCTCCGCCTGGTCATTTGTATATACACTGACAAATGAGTAGGAGGAGAAAACAGGGGCAGGTAATCAACTACTCCACCATCACAACAATGACTTAGCAAAGACACAGGTAAACAAAAAGGAAAGAGGGGGGAAGAGGGGCGGGGGGAAAGCGGGAAGGGAGACAGGGATGAAGAAGTGGGTGTGTTGAAGTGTAAATACTTTGATGCTATAATGTGAGGACCATTGAAATTCTGTCAACTTCTGTGTAATACTTATCAATGAAGTGTACATACTTTGATGCTATAATGTAGGGACCATTGAAATTCTGTCAACTTCTGTGTGATACTTATCAATGAGCGGTAAATATGCTAAAATGTGAGGACCATTCACAAGATAAACAAGAAGATGACCGAGCTGGTGAAGATCAACACCACAGGCAGCAGCCCAGTCACAGTCGAAGGCGAGCCCATCAGGGAAGTAGACTCCTTTGTCTACTTGGAAGCCCTACTTCCGCCTACGGAAGATGCCGAAGTTCGTGTGTACTGTACGTCATTCAATGAGGCCTGCGCGCAAGGCAACCCCCAGGGAACCTTGGCGCTAGAGGGGAAGGTAGGGGTGGGCATTAGAGTCTGACATGGTAAGTATACTTAGCCAAACAGGGAGTATAACACAAACTCCCCATTTTGGCGTCGTATACTATACCATGTCAGACCATAGCAGAATTTAAAGGAATAGGAGGAGGGCCGAGCGCCCTAATGGTTCCTGGGGTAGACCGATATGGCTGCATTGGCCGCCACAAATGAAATCCCTTTAGAACCATCAGCCCTGGTCATGCGGAGATGTCCCTTAAATAAAAGTTTATGAAAGGGTTCTCCGAACGCCAGTAGGCTGCCTCCAGGAGATGGCGCACGGGGACAGAGTGCTGGAACGCTGAGGACGTGGCCAGCGCTCTGACCTCATGGCTCGGGGTGAAAGGGCTGGGAGGTCTTTGTACGCCTGGGCATAGGCAGATCTGATAGTATTGGATAGCCACCTAGAGATAGTGCCCGCCGATATGTCCTTCTTGTTGTTGGGGTTTGATGGGAGATAAGAAGGCGTCTCTGCGAGGAACGCCTGGGGCGGGAACGCTCCCAGTAGTATCTGAGGCACCTAGAGGGGCACAGGTCCATGTCCCCCCCCCCGCTCGCTGCCTAAGATATCCGCTAGAGAGCGGATCAGAAGGGAAGGAGAGGCCGTGCCCGGTTCCTGGTTCTTCGCTAAGAACTCAGGTAGGAACTTAAGTGAGACCGAGCCGTCTCTGTGAAAGGCGATGTCCCGAGGGTCCCCCGCTGAGGGCATGAATCTCACTTCGCCTTCTGGCTGAGGCCAGGGAGAGAAGGAAGGTGGTCTTGAAGGAGAGGAGGTCAAAGGGAATGGAGCGGAGGGGCTCGAAAGGGGGTTTTCTGAGGGCGCCTAATACCAAAAAGAGGTCCCACATGGGGGCGCGCCTAGGGGACTGAGCTTCCCGTAGGGCAACCCCCCGAGATAGTTCTCTGAGGAGAAAGTCATTGTCGAAAGATGGGCCGCCGAGCTGTCGGATGTGGTGCATACGGCCGATCGGTAGCCCCGAATGGAACTAGCCGAGAGTTTTTAGAGAGGAGGACGAAAGGTGGGATAGGAAATTGCCTAACTGGATGTTTGAGGGGTGTAGGTAGGGGGACCGAGTTAGCCGTGCACCACGTGACCCATCTCTCTCCCATCGGTAATTGTAGAGGGACTCTGTGCTGGACCTACGTGAGGCCGAGGCCAAGTCTCGTAGTCCCTGCGATGCTCCCGCTTCTGTCAGGGTATCTAGGACAGACCGGGGTCTGTCGGCGGGGGCGGGGGACCGGTGGTCGCAATTTGGCTGGCATAGAAGCCAAGCGTGTAGGCGAAGCATCTGGGGATTGGAGTGAGGGAGGCCCGAGCGAGGTTGTCTGAGCAAGTCCCACCGAGGGGCTAGCTGGAGAGGGGGAACGTGAGTTAGGGACCTGAGGTCCGGGAACCACGACTGAGTCGGCCACCACGGGGTTATGAGGATGAGTTTGGGTCTCTCCAGCCTGGCCTTCCTGATCACTTTGTGAAGTATGGGGAAGGGGGAAAGGCGTAGGCGATGAGTCCCGTCCAGGGGAGGGAGAGCATCGACCGCGTACGCTCGGGGGGTCCGGGACTGGAGAGACATACATGGGGAGTCGATGGTTGACCCGTGTCGCAAATAGGTCGACCATGGGCTTGAACCAGTGTTCCCAGACAGTGGTTAGTGTCAGCTTGTTCAGGGGGTCCACTCTGTGTGCAGAAGGGTCCCTGACGGCTGAGAGTGTCTGCCAGGATGTTGCGTGTCCCCGCTATGTGTCTCGCACGGAGGGTGTTTCCCCGTGCGTGGCACCAGCGAAGGAGGGCCTCTGTCCGTAGAGAGAGGCCCGATGGAGCCCCCCCCCCCCCCCCCCCCCCCCCCCCCCCCCCCCCCCTTGTTGACGTAATGGGCTACCGACGTGTTGTCCGTGAGGAGGAGAACCAGTCGGTGAGAGATTAGATGTTTGGAAGTGGAGGAGGGCCAGCCTGACCGCTTCCAATTCTAATATGTTGATGTGGAGGCGAGCCATCTGTGCGTCCCACATCCCCGAGGCATGACTGTCCCCCAAGTGGGCCCCCCAGCCCGAGTTGGAGGCGTCCGTGTATAGTTCGAGGGACTGAGTTGGGAGAGAGAGATCGGACGCCGGTGATCAGGGTGGACGGATTGAGCCATTCGTCCGTGGCGCCCGAGAACCAGGGGCCGAGGGGAATGGTCAGGTCCCAGCGGTCCGAGGTCTGGGACCAACGACGACGGAACTCCTCTGCAGCTGGCGTTTGGGGACCCGACCAGCGGAATGAGGGCAGAAAAGGGACTCCATCATCCCTAAGAGGGAGGACAGAGTTCTTGCTGGCCGAGGTGTGCGATGCTCCTCGGAGGCGCGAGATGAGGTCCACAATCCGGGCGGACCTCTCTGGGGTCGGGGCGACCTTCATGGTAATCGTGTCGAAACTCATGCCCAGGAAAGAGAACCTCTGACTGGGAATGAGTTCGCACTTGAGGGGGTTGGTTACAAACCCCAAGGTGGAACAAAGGCTGAGGAGGCGAGTGGTGTGGGCTTGGCACTGAGCCTGGGAGGAGGCTAGGACAAGCCAGTCGTCGAGGTAAACCAGGAGGCGAATGTCCTCCTGCCTGGCCAGGGCGCCCATCTCCTTGACAAACTTCGTGAAGAGGAAGGGTGCCAGGGAGAGGCCAAAGGGGAGAGCTTTGAACTGGAACACCCGAGCTTGCCAGACGAACCGGAGGTAACGTCTGTGCGCCGGGTGAATAAGGATCTGGAAGTACGCATCTTTCAGATCTATGGAGGTAGCCCAATCTAGGTGGTGGATGGAGTCTCTGATCTGGGAGGGCGTGTCCATCTTGAACTTGGTATGTCTGAGGAACTTGTTGAGGGGAGAAAGGTCGAGGATGGGCCTCCATCCCCCCGAAGGTTTGGGGATCACGAACAGGTGGGAGTAAAACCTGGGGTTGGGCTGGAAAACTTCGGTGATGGCCCCTTTCTGTAGGAGTTCGAGGACTTCCAGGCGAAGGGCGTCCGCCTGGGCAGGTGGGGGGTCGCTGGGGGACGGAGGAGGAGAGCGCATGAGGGGAGGGCGACCGTGAGCCCACGGTAGGCGAAACCCGTCCTGAAGAACCGACACTACCCAGGGGCTGAGGCCCATACGTCGCCACTGGCGGGCGTGCCGGGAGAGGTTGCCCGCCAGGGGAGCCGATGGTCCAGGGGGGGAAGGGGAAGAGTGGGCCGGTGTCTTGCTGGGCAGGTTGGGCCAGCTCCATGCCCACTACGGGAGTGTCCTCCAGTCACCGGCGGGGCCGTGCTTGCTGGCCGAACCGAAAATTTCTGGCGAGGTTTCGGTTTAGGCCTCTGCGAGTTAAGTAAGTGGGCGCTTGGCCGGCCCGGCGGTGTGAGATGGGGCTTGACGGGGATACGGGAGTGGGCCTGTTGGCCCTGGGGTAAGACCGAAAGGGGGGCCTGGAAGGGCGTGGCTGAGGCCGGGGGGCAAAGGACGCCGCCTGCTTGCGTTCCTCGAGCGAGAGAGAGACATAGCCGAGGTGGAGTACTCGCAAAGAGCGAGTGATCCTGGCCCCCGGGACATCGTAGGGATGCCCTGAGTGCCGGGGAGAGTGAGGAGCGTGCAAGCACCGCGTCTCTAGCCACTAGAAGACAATTAAAAATGGCTTGTTGCTGCGCTGTCCGCCGCAGCCGACAAGTGATGCGATATCCTGTTAACTAGGTGTCGCATGAAGGGATCGCTGAATAAGCGAGGTTCGTCCTGGTGTGGTTCGGAGTTTGTATCCGAAGGCACTGGGACGGCGCCGTCATCCCCAGGCCAGAGTACCTCCGCCCTCTGCAAGAGCATGCTAAGGTAGGCATGCCCTGCAGTGGTGTGTAAGATGCCCATCCGGCTACTCGGTCCCAGTCCTTTAATGCTTTAAAGGAGATGGTGGCCGAAGTAGGGGGGGGCCCGGTTGGGTATCAGGCGACAATCCGATTGGGGGAGATGGCCCACTCCCTGGTAGCCGGATTGTCGGCAAAGAGGGAGGTAACTGGGTGCTTCCTGCGGGTCCCAAGTAGGGCGCCGAAGGGGGCCGCATTGGGTGCCGGGGGAAGATCTTGACCCGGCGTGGGGACGGCGTCTGCACCCCTGGCGCGTTTTGCCGGACTCTCCCACAGCGAAGTGAGGGACTGAGGTGCGACAATCCTGAGTCTGGAGTGTTGGGCTGGGGGGCGGCCCAACGATCTCAGGGAAGGCCAAGATATCGGCAGAAGGAGGGGCATCCCTCGACTCCAAGTCCGGTCGAAACCGTTCAATGGTGTGGAAATCATAAGGCGATGAGAAGAGGTCCTCATCGCTGTCTTCCTCAGGCTGTGGGGAGTCTAGTTCCTGGGAAGGGAGGTCTTCCTCAGGGGGCATCTGCACGGGTGCGCGAGGGTCCTGCCCTGGTAGGGGTACTGGGGGGGGGGGGGGGGGGGGGGGGGGGGGGGGAGCAGCAGGGGGGAATAGTGATCGACCATGGTATGTGGTCCCCCCCCGGGAGCGTGCCGGGCCCAGAGGAATAGGGCAGGTTACCCGTGGTCCCGCCCCTGGAAGATCCCCCCCCGGAGGAACGGGACGGGACCGAGGACGTTGCCCAAGTGGGGGGCCGAGTAGGTCGGACCCCAACGTCCTAACCCCTAGGGGAACCTGCGACAGGCGAGCGGGGGGTTGGTTGGCCGTCTTTGTGTATGTTCACAACCGGTGGATGCACTCGGTGTTCCCATATGCCCAGAGTTATGGACATGTGCATGGTCGTGCCAAGACGTGGCCATAACACTGCATCCAGAGATAACGGGACGCTCCTCGTGCAGGGGTGTTGGCTGCACCTGTGCACGGTGGGGGGAGAGCGTCGTGAAACGGCGAGTCCAGATGGGGGGAAGAAGTGGACCCGCGCGTCTCATAAATGCGAGTGACGGGTGGGGGTTCCAGCCCAAGGCCGTCACCCATGCCTGTCCGCGGCCCGGCAAAGGTCCCCGGGGGCCGGGGGTCGCGTGACTCGGCATAGTAAGGGATGTCTGACTAAGCGCAGGAAAGCTAGAAGGCAGGGGGTGGCTGGGGAGAAGCGGAATCCCGCATGGATTTTTTGGCTAGAGGGGGTCCCTTAAGGGGGGCCTTGCCCTTAGATTTCCTGGGCAGGTTGAACGAAAGGCACTTAGAAATCGCAGCCGGTTGCCTTTTAGCTTTCGAACGCAACGGTCGTGCGTCCGTCGGTCGGGTAGAGGAGGGAGATTCCCGCATCCCCTCCGCGGGAGGGTCGTCTCCGTCTACCGTGGCCGTCCGTTCTCCCAAGGAGAGAACGGTTCGCTCGTTGTTGGAACCAACTCGTGGGTCCTCCGGGAATGTGAGCGAACCCTGAACGTCAGAGCTGTTTGCTCGACCCAGCCGAGTCCTTCACCATATTGGGCAATGGCGCCGAGCGAAACCGGAGCACACGATCGTAAGCGGGAGACACGACGGTCGATCGAGGAGGATAACCAGGTCAATCGATCGACCCGTGCACACACAATAAGAATATAAAAGTAAACAATGCACACAATGGAATATAAGGTAACCAAGTCCGTACAGGGACACAAAGCGCAACAGAAATGAGCGAAACCGTGCGTGAGAAGCGACCATGGCGTGGGCCCAAAGTGCTGAGTAACGCCACGTGTAAATACAATGACGACGGACGATCGCGATCGTTAAGGACACGAAGGCGAGCGAGAATTTGTGACAAATGGGTGAAAAGGGGCAAACCAATTGAAGGAAGCTAATTCTGGACGAAAAACCACGTAAAATACCGTGGGTTAGAAGTTGGTGCACAAGAGGGGGAGACCGGCACAAAACAAGATGGCGACGAGGCCGGCTCACGATCGTCGCACAGGAGGTTGTGGGATCGTGGTATAAATGACGGCGAGGGAAGAAAACGGAATTTAGTGGCGAATGGGCAGAAGGAGATTGAAAAGGCAAGGCCGATGGATAAAAGGAGGCACCGAACCAGCGATGAACGCGGCGATGGAAAATGCCAATCAATCTGAACCGGTTACGCGGAATGCAAGAACCGGGAGCACACAATCGCGAGAATAATTCCGAAAATAAAGGTTAGAATGCTAGCCCATCGATAACCTCACACGTCAAGATTACTCTAGAGATAAGCACAAGCCACAAATAAATGAGTTCAGAATACGAACACAGCAATCTTTACAGAAAGGCAAAGTATAGGCGAGACAGAGCACAAGACTTATCTTGCTTGGGTGACAGGCCGAAGAAGAATGACGTACAGTACACGAACTTCGGCATCTTCCGTAGGCGGAAGTAGGGGTGGGCGTCACGTGACTATCTTATGACTGCATTGCCCACAAAACTTCGGCCTGACAGAGCTGACTGACAGCCGTTTAATGCTATGGTCTGACATGGTATAGTATACGACGCCAAATTGCGTATCTCCAGTTCAAACGTGAAGTCGGTTCTGCTCTATGGCTGCGAGAATTGGAAAATGACCAAGGCAATACAGCAAAAAATTCAGACCTTCATCAACACCTGTCTGAGGCGCATCTTCAAAATCAGATGCCAGAGAAGATCAACAATGAAGATCTATGGAAGCAAGCAGGACAGGAACCAGTGGCCAAGCAGATTCTGCGGAGGAAGTGGGGCTGGATTGGACACTCTCTAAGGAAGCCAGCATCCAGCACCACACGCCAAGCCCTGACATGGAATCCGCAGGGGAAAAGGAAGAGAGAGCCGACCTCGCAGCAGCTGGAGGCAAGACACTGAGGCAGAGATAAAGAGGCAGGGGACCAACTGGACAGGCATTCAGTGAGCAGCCCAGAACCCGAGTGCTATGGCGGAGTGTTGTCGATGGCCTATGCTCACCCTTGAGCTATGGGCCTAAGTGGGGACCATTGAACTTCCTACTGATACTAATTAAATGAAGTGTAAATACTTTGATGCTAAGCTAAACTGTGGGGACCATTGAATTCCGTCAACTTCTGTGTGATACTTATCAGAGTAACACTTATCTGGTTATGCCAGTTCATCCATGGTATCTGACATACACTATCAATAATTCTTTGGTAGTCTCTTCCCCATGGGAAGAAAATCAACATCTAGCTCTTCCCCAAGGGAAGAAAATCAACATTCAGCTCTTCCCAAGGGAAGAAAATCAACATGAATCCTCCTCCTAAAGCAGCCAGTGAAGGGCATGACAGGGAATGGGAAAGTATAAGAAAGACAGCAGTTTAAAAAATAAAAAAATAACTGATATAAAAAGACATGCTTTAGCCGATGTTTGAGCACTCAAAAGGAATATACACTGTATACAACACAAAATCAAAATTATGATATATTTACAATGGTAGTGTATCTGACAATACATGACCTATATCATTATACAATATTTGGTTTAAAAGAGAAAGCTAAAACAAGGTGGAAAAGAGACAGAACAGTACCAAGCATCCATCCCTGAGCAAACTCATGCAAGAACGGCGATCATACGCACTCTCTCTTACATGATCCAAATCCTGGCTGAATTCTGCGATGCATAAACAATTTTTCACCACCACTGCATAACCTTGGATACTTTTGAGCAGAAAAGAGATAAAACAATACCAGCAAAAGATTTTTTTCACAATAAACAGCTTTCTTTATAGTCAAAATACCTGATTCACCTCTGTGTGTGTGTGTGTGTGGTGTGTGTGTGTGTGTGTGTGTGTGTGTGTGTGTGTGTGTGTGTGAGTGTGTGTGTGAGCGCGCGCACATGCACATGTGCGTGTGTGTGTGTGTGTGTGTGTGTGTGTGTGTGTGTGTGTGTGTGTGTGTGTGTGTGCTCTGCTTATAAATTTTTTTAGATGTTGAATGGTTAAAACTTGAAAAGCACCCTGTAGCCTACGTTGTCAGGATTGGCGCTATAGAAATTGCCCTCATTATCATTATTATTTATTCTAGAATACAAATTGTTTCACTCATTTTTTTGTTTTGTTTTGTTTTTGTTTGCTGCCTCCTCTGCACACAGCCACACCAGAATGGTCCTGTCACAGCCCCGTCACTGTAGTTCAGCTTCAACTCACCGTGAGGCAACCCACCACAGGAGTCCCTGCGCTGCTCACTTCACTCACTTCATAGACATTCAGTGGTGCCTGTTCTGACCCAACCTATGCAGGACACCTCCTTCTACGTCCTCTGCTGCTGTTTGGTTAGTATACTTACCATGTCAGACCATAGCATTCAACGGCAGTCAGTCAGCTCTGCCAGGCCGAAATTTTTGTGGCAAATGCAGTCATAGAACAGTCACGTGACGCCCACCCCATTTCTGCCAACGGAAGAAGCTGATATTCGCTTCCTGTACCTCATTCAGCGAAGCCTGTGTGCAAGGTAACCCAAAGAACCTTGGCGCTAGCAGGGGAAAGGTAGGGCGGGCATTAGAGTCTGACATGGTAAGTATACTAGCCAAACAGGTAATATATAATAAAACTCCCCATTTTGGCGTCATATACTATACCATGTCAGACCATAGCAGAATTTAAAGGAATAGGAGGAGGGCCGAGCGCCCTTAGTGGTTCTTGGGGTTAATTGATATGGCTGCATTGGCCGCCACAAAGGAGATCCCTTTAGAACCGTCAGCCCTGAACATGCGGATATCCCTTAAATAAAAGTTTATAAAGGGTTTTCCGAACACCAGTAGGCTACCTCCAGGAGATGGCGCAAGGGGACAGAGTGCTGGAACACTGCGGAAATTTTGTCTTGCACAATATGCCACTGTAATGGAGAGAGAAAAAAGCCCAGATAAAGCCTGGTCAAGAAACACTCACCTGTCTCTCTCCTTTGTCTCCGGCCATCATTCCCACCCTCAGTGAGACGTAGTCCAAGAAAAAGGACAGGGAGAACACCTCCAGGGCGTAGGCAGCAGCCAGGTACGGCAACAGACGCCATTGCTGAACACAGGACATCAATGACAGCAGCAATGGTTATCTTCTTCTTTCCGAACACTCCAGACAAACACTCACATATTAACACGCACACGCACACACAGACATGTGCGCACACACATGCACACACAACACACATATACATACATACACATACACATGCACACAACACACACACATACATACACACACACACACACACACACACACACACACACACACACACACACACACACTACACACACACACACACACACACACACACACACACACACACACACACACCCCTACACACACACAAGCACACTAAACATCACACACATGCACAATCACAATTACATAAACTACTAATATCATTCTTTGCATGCGCAAGTCACGTAACCAGTCGATCTGCGTACTGCCTTCCTGCAAACAAACCCGCAGTGACCATACACTGACAAGGACAGCAAACCAGCGTGTATGTATGAACATGGTCATGTACTTGCACTGGAGCAGGAGACCAGCCTGGAGTGACAAGGGCTTTACCTGCAGCTGATACTCTATGACAGGTATCTCTTCCTCTCCAGGCCCAAACTGCCGCCTCACAGCAGAGTAGCGTATAGCGATGGTGATGGCATCTTTGAGGTTGGTTGTGCACATGCCGGTGATGCCCACACGCCCAGCAGACAATGCTCCAAGGGAGGCTCCGAACCGCTTGTTGGGGTCCTGAACAGAGGAGGGCATTCACTCACCAATACAGGATTATATCTGCTCATACACAGACATGCACGCTTGCATGCACACACACACACACACACACACACACACACACACACACACACACACACGCACACACACATGTACACACACACACACACACACACACACACACACACACCACACACACACACACATACACACACACGCACATGTACACATACATGTGCACATACACACACACACACACACACACACACACACACACACACACACACACACACACACACACACACACTTACAAATGCAGCCTATGTATGCTCAAAAATATATATACATTGTCTGACAAAACTTTTTATATTTCTTTCAGAAGGAAAAAGAACCTGACCAAAAAAAGGAAGAGAATATTGCTCCTTGATTTATACAAAGAAAAAAAAAAAACCTTCATTTACTGTCAATACTGGATAGAAAAGAATGTTGAAACATATGTTCTAGAAACAAAAATCCTTCTACAAAATATCGTCAAATGCTAGCTTTCTACATCTGACAAATAGTAACAGCTCTAACCTTACACCAATCTGATCCTTAGAGCAATAATACCTTCAAGACAGTGGTGTACATACCGGGATTTTACACTGTACAACTTGAGTTAGCGGCAACATAAATCCATCGGTTTCTAATGATGTTCAATGTGAGGAAGGTGATACTGATATATCTAAACACTGATATTTTTAAACAACCATCTTGCGCTGAAGTGATTGAAGATAAGTGATTGTTCGTTCATTTTCGTTGTCGTAACAGTTATGTATCTTGCCTGAAGAAGATCTAAGAGGACGAAATGCATCGTGTTGTTTTGTCTTTAGATTCATTTGTCTACATTTTGGGGAGGGGGGGTGGGGTGGGGTGGGAGGGCTAACATTTATTTAAGATTTGTTTTACCAACATGCTGTTTTTTTTACTATAGGAAATCCCCAGTATTGAATGACTTTTTAAAAGAAAAGTGAACAATATAGGAAAAAAAAAAAAAAAAAAAGGCATTGGACAGGACAAGTAAAAAAAATTAAAGAAAAAGAAAAAAGAAAAGAGTACATAGCGTAACAGACGAGTAGGAGAAGAAGGAACAGAGTGGGGAAGATTGGAGAATGGAGAGAAGGTATCTTTAAGGGTCCTCAATCTGTTTCTGCCAATGATAAGGGGCCAGGTGTTTCAGTTCACCTTGAAAGGAGAAATATATCTGCCATCAGGAGCGACGTCACCCAGCTTGTCCAGCAGGTTCTCTCTGGGGATGCGGTAATTGTTGAAGGCCACAAACCTGTCACAAGCTCAACAGTCTGAGAAAAAGCAGGAATGCAACGTAAGTCCGAAACAACCAGCTTCACAAACTCAACAATGGATGAAAGATTGAATACAGAAACGGGCATTTAGTCAGGCTTCTGTCGGAACTCTTCAACCCAAACCTATCATGCATGGAGTTCTTTTTTATGTTAAAAACACATCAGACTTTTTTTTTTCTCTTGGGACCGTTTGAGGGGATTTTGCCCACCTATGCTAAAGCATTTAAAGCAAACCAGTCTGAACCCTAGGATTCCAGATAATTTTGTAGCAGTTTCCTCCCATCCACCATTCTTGGCTAAGTACTTCTTTATGAGAGTTTGATTTGACCAACTGTAAGTTCCTTCACACCATCCTCGACCGACTGAAGTCCAAGGCTGAGGAACTGCTATCAGAAGAACAAGCAGGTTTTAGAAGAGGGCGGAGCACTGTGGAACAAAAATTTCAAACTGCCGAGTCCTGATTGAAAAGCATCTACAACACCAAAAGGACCTCTTCCACAACTTCACTGACTTTCAAGAAGGCATTAGACCGGATGTGGCACAACGGCTTATGGCAGGTTCTCAGAGACTTCAAAATTGAGGAGAGGCTCATCTAAGTCATCCAGGCCTCTACGAACACAACACAGCACAGTACTTCTCAATAGCCAGCAGGGCCAGTTCTTCCCGACCACAGTCGGAGTCAGGCAAGGGTGCCTACTACTATCTCCTGTGCTTTTTTTAACATCTTTCTGGAGAGAATCATGCAAGAGACCCTCGAAGAACACCACACCTCCATCAGCATTGGCAGCAGGCCTGGTCTGCAACCTTCGTTTCGCAGACGATATTGACCTCATGGGGGGCAGCAACACCGAGCTCCAGGATCTCACAAACAGACTTGTCACAAGAGCAAGTGCCTACGGCATGGAGGTCAGCACAGAGAAGTCGAAGGTCATGGTCAACAGCACGAACTAACAACCGTGCCAACATAACCATGAATGGTGAGCCCCTGGAAGAAGTGACCAGCTTCAGGTACTTGGGAGCAACCCTGTCCAATGATGGTACCTGCACAGCAGAAATCCGAATCAGGATCAACTCTGCATCAGCAGCGATGGCCAGACTGAACACAGAGTGTGGAAGAGAATCAAATTCCACACAAAATTCAAGCTCTACAGATCAGTAGTGGTCTCCATCCTCTTATATGGTTGCGAGACATGCACACTGATGGCCGAAACAGAAAGAAGAATCCAGGCGTTTGAGACCAGGTGCCTAAGGAAACTACTCCGCATCTCCTACAAAGAACACAAGACCAATGATTATGTGCGGAACCTGGGTTGGGCCCCACAAACCACTTCTGGCAACCATCAAACGACGGAAGATGGCATGGTTTGGCCACATCATTCATCACAAACACCCTCTCCAAAACCATCCTTCAAGGTGCCGTTGAAGGAGGGCGCAGATGACGATGGCAGAGAAAGAGCTGGTATAAATTGATATTTATATCTATATACTGGCATCTATCAAAAACAAAATGCATGTAAATATTCTTGAGCATCAACTGGGGTTTTTTTTTTCTTTTATGATGTTATTGTGTTCTACCAGTTTATCAGAGAAGAATAACGATGAAATTTGGTCTGTGGTAATCCTGTGTAGCAAACCATGGTTGAAAGTCAATTCAGTTCAGTGCTGTACAGTACACCACAGTCCAACGCAGCACGACACAATACAAAACAGTGCAACACACCAGAGCACGGTCATTCACTCACCCATTGTCTATGCCGTTCAGACCCACTTTCTCCCCCATGTCCCCCACCATGACCCCTGGGAGTGCCTTCAGGGAGCCCGGGTCCCGCACAGGTGTGACGAAGGTGTGCAGACCATGGCAGGCCCCGTCTGGCGTGTACAGCTGAGCGTACACGATGGCATGTGTGGCCACCTTGCCCAGGTTGCCCACCCAGATCTTTGTGGCTTCAAAGTCGGGTGTATTGAGAACAAACTCCTGCAAATGGCAGTATACAGAAGATGCAGTAGAAACGTTGATTTATGACATATTCTGGCCCGTTTTTAAAAACAGACTTGAATTTCTGTTTTGACTTGTTACATTAGAAAGAAAGTTATGCTGTGCTTGCATGATTTTCCAAATCAACGTTGAAAGAAAAATTAAAGTTAATGTTTCCCTTTTATTTGGTTTCACTTGCTTGATAGAATGGTCTATATTCAGCAAGATATGTTTACAAATCTGATCTTCTTTTTTTCACTCTTCTGAGGACCTTCTGTTTCAAACACACCAACCGAAAAAAAAAAAAAAAAAAGATTTTACGATACTATCCAACATTTTGTGTATCCAACATTTCAAATTCATTCAATGGCAGAACAAAATCAACTACCCCTCCCCTTCCCCCCTCTCTTCTCTCATACACACTTACCTTTCGCCAATTGTAACAAAGAAACAAAAGAGATTGAAAAGAGTGTGGATTTCGTCAACACTTGATGGTAAATTCCTTTCATAGAATCAAGTGCACCTGGCAGTGGCATGAACAACAGAACCAGCTAACCAATAGCATACTTTACATGAAAAAAAAGATCACCAGAGACAATAAGTAATCAACATCAGGTTTATCCAATTACATACCTGTACAGGAAAGCGGTTACTAATATATTTTACAAGTATGTTTTGTCTACAACCACAGTCACACAGAGTTCTATTCATGTTCTCTACAATCGAGCTGACCATGGGGTCAAATCAGGACTGCCACCTCATCGAAGTCAACTCCTCATCAAAGTCAACTCCTTAAGTTGTAATGAAAAAAGAAAATCAATAAACAGGTTTACTGTAAAACACATAAAAGTTGCACACAAAAAAAAACAAAAAACCCTACCCTCTTTCCTCAATAAAATCTTACATCAGACAAAAAAATATTTATCTCTCTCAAGAACTTAGTAATCACATCTGGTACAACGTCTGATTTGGGTTGTCAAGGAGTCTGCGTGCAAAGAGTCTATGTCTGAAATCACGTCAGTCCCAACACCCTATGAGAGTGTGTTTATAGCAAATGGTATATTACATGGAATGTACAAGCAGCTTCCTTATTTTTTCCAAAAATATGAGTGAGCGGTAAAAAGAATGGCCTGTGTCTACCCCCCCCCCCCCCCCCCCCCCCCCCCCCCCCCCCCAAAAAGTTCTTTTTGGTCACCGGTGGCAGAGGGTAAAAACTCTTTACAGTTCAGATGGACTGAAAGTTTATTATTTACCTGAATATTCTAGTCCTCTTGTCAGAGGTCTTTGACTTATGTCTGAAATTTAGGTCTGAAACCATAGCAATTTTGAAAAGAAGAACCAAAAAAATGTTGTCATGCCCATCTTCATTACTTTTAATCATTACTAAATATTCTGCAATATTTGATCTTAGTTCCACTCGGTAAGATATCTCTGTATGTGAACTCTTCACTGTGCTTTTATATGATATATAAAAGTGCTCATCTGCTCGACATAAATTTCACTACTGCAGTCTAACCTTCATTGATTCTCTTAATATTTGTTGCAATATCTTCAAATCCCATGACAATACTGTGCTTAGTTTAAGATGTGAAAGGAATGGATGTGATTGTAACGTCAAGATAAATATACTTCTTTCATGTAAATAAATAGATTTTTTAAGTCAGTAACAAACAAACAAAAAAAAACAAAAAAGTCAGCCATGACTACCTGTTTGATATCAACCCAACTATTTCAACCTGATCCAACACTTTTACTTTTGATACAAAATCACCAGTCACCAGTCACCAGTGCAGTGCAGTATGAGTCGTTCCATCAACTGTGCGGGGTCTGGCTGTTGGGGGAAGGCTTTTTTAAGTCATGTATCAGAAGGGGCACCACTGAACACGACCAACGGGACTCCACCACAGCAACGTAGAGTCCCCTCTCGTGTCCTATCTCATCATGACCTCAATTATAGACATCATGACCTCATTAATAAGACATCATGACCTCACTGATAAGACATCATGACCTCACTGATAGACATCATGACCTCACTGATAGACATCATGACCTCACTGATAACATCGTGACCTCACTGATAGACATCATGACCTCACTGATAAGACAACATGACCTCATTGATAGACATCAGACCTCATTGACAGGCATCAGACCTCATTGACAGGCATGATGACCTCATTGATAGACATCATGACCTCATTGACAGACATCATGACCTCACTGACAGACATCAAGACCTTATTGATAGAGATCATGACCTCACTGATAGACATCATGACCTCATTGACAGACATCATGGCCTCAGTGATAAGACATCAGACCTCATTGACAGACATCATGACCTGATTGACAGACATCATGACGTCATTCATAAGACATCATGACCTCATCGATAGACATCAGACCTCATTGATAGACATCATGACATCACTGATAGACATCATGACCTCATTGATAGACATCAGACCTAATTGATAAGACATCATGACTTCATCGATAGACATCATGACCTCATTGATAAGACATCAGACCTCATTGATAAGACATCATGACGTCATTGATTGACATCAAGACCTCACTGATAGACATCATGATCTCACTGATAGACATCAAGACCTCACTGATAGCTTCTTCATGGACAGCTGGTGGTGAGACTGTCATGTAATCACTGTGGGTGAGGCTTTAATGGGGTAACCAGCCGGATGAGCAACGTGACGATAACAAGTGAACGCTGACAGGAGGAGATAGCAGACGAACACTGATAAAATGACACACCTGGGTCCTTGGGTCATAGGTAGCTGTTGTTCTCATGGCCTTGGTGTTGCTGCCGTGTGACAGTTCTGTCAAGGCAAAGCAGCCAAAGTTCTGTGGAAAACATCAGTCAGCAGTCCTCAGAGTCTGATACAAACATGTAACGCTAAAAGTAAAAATACAATACATTATGAATGAACGCTCTGGAAAAACAACTGAGTGAACTTTTACTTACTTAAATTGGTTAAAATGCTCCAGTAACAAATATAAACTAATCTGTTTCATTTGGATGTTGTTTGGTGGGATGTTGTTAAAAACCACTTGCATTTCAAAACCCAGAATTCAGAATCTATAGAGAAATAGTATGTACATTACACACACCCATGGATAGACATATGTGTATGCACGCAAGCATACACACACACACACACACATACACACAACACACACACACACACACACACACACACACACACACACACACACACACAAATAAAATCACACTGGCAATCAAACTGTACACTTTTAGAACTATCAACAACAGTGTCAACACCACAACTTTTTTGTCTTCCTTTCTACACCCACGCCCTCCGTGAGTTCTTGTCAAACCCACCAGAACTGACAAGTTCATGGCATGGAGGCAGTCAAAGGATGAACCTTCCAGAGGGAGCTAGTCTCATCATTTGGGGCTTTACCACTCAGCAAGTGGCTTTGTGTTCAATCAGGATAATTACCACTGCATGGGAAGAATTCATGGGGGAGGGGGGGTGGGGGGGGGGTGGGAGGGGTTGGGCGGCACTAAGGTGGGAAGGAGGTGGGAGCTGAATTATGTGACTTGACTGACATGTCTTCATCAACAATGTTGTCAAAGACTTCATTTCGGCAGAAAATAAACCACACAAAGTCTTCACCTTAACAAACAAACAAACACGAAAAACAAAAATAGAAAAAGCTAATTCAATGTTATAGAAGGCACACACACACCCACACCCACCACACACACACACACACGCGCGCGCATGCGTGCACCTGCATGCGCACACACACACACGCACACACACACACACAGTATGCACCACAATTTATAGCACGCTGATTTTCACTATGAAATCTTTAACTAGATGAAACTAGGCTTTGATGAATGAGCCAATCATCAGATCTCTGTTACTGCTTTTCTCAGTCTGATCATTTAAGTTTGGTATGGTTTGTTTTTTCCACCATCAATTCAAAAAAAGAAAAAAAAAAATCATTTAAAACATTTCAATGCAATCAAAAAATGACATTTGGAGAAAAAAAAGTTCATCAATAAATAGTTCTGCAAACTGAACATTATTGCCCATTTAACTGGGGTTTTTTTTTTCAAGCTATCAGTATCAACTTGCTTGACAATATTATGAACATTAGAATGTTATACATTATAAAAAAAAAAAAAAGATCCCAAAAGGTGTAGAAGCAGAAGTACAAAGACAGGGAAAAAAAAGTAGAAAAAAGAGGGGGGGCAAGGGCAGGGTCAAAGACAGTGACAGGAGGGAGGAATGTACTGCTCGAACATTTTCTGAAAGACCTCCAGCATCTCCATAGGAAGAAGAAAAAAAGTGTGAAGACTTTTCAGACCAAAGATTGCTTAGTGAACCACAAACTTGACAAAATAAGAAAACCAACGGATAAAACTGAAAAAAAAAAAAAAAAATGAAACAAAAGAAAAAGGCTGACAAAAAAGAGGAAATTACTGGCAGAGAATCTCTACAAGACAACAATACAGTTCACACTTCAGGCTCCTCACCAGGCATTCTAAGAAAGGAGCAGGCGAGGAGAAAGCCCCAGAGAGGTGGGAGGTTGGTAGCGTGACAAAGTGGGAGCTGGCCGTGTGGGTGGGGAGGGGTTTCTTCACTGCTTCAAAACTGACCTTGAAATTCTGATTGTCCTCCACAAACTTCTGATGTCTGGCTGAGCCTGATGACTGAGTGGTCCCTCCAAACATCTGGAACATTAACCCATTGCTTTATAATTCATCACACTTACCAGGTGGACTCTACACATTGTGGCAGCCTGCAGCAATCAACCTAAACGCATTGGAAATTCAGTTCCTGCCAATGCTTCAACTCTCAACAGTTTTTGAGATTTTTGCATTTTGCATGATTTTTCATGGTTTTTTGTAACATCCTGCCCATTATTTCAAAAAATAATATATTTTTGTGATGAATGTGTCTATTTCGGGTTTTTTAGGCAATATATTGCTTAAGATAACAAAAATGTTGTTCTAAATACCATAATTCCGGGAAGAAACCGGTGATCACCGGTGATCGAAATTCAAGGGAAAGAACTGAAGAGAGTTAAGCAGCCATTCAACACCCCCTCCCAACAGAACCATCCACAGCCAGACAAAAAAAAAAAAGAAAATGTCCCTGGGTCTATCCATCACTTTTATCTGTGTTGTTGTTTTTTTTAAAGCCATCTCATCACAACCAGATTCCTCAACAACAACAACAACAAAACAACAACAAAAATGTTTCATTTGCTCTGCATTTACTTTACACTTCCAGCAAGAGCAGTGGTTTCCCTTTTCCTTGATCAGCCTCTACTCTGTTCATCTTTTCATCCTTCAATTGAGCTGGCTCAGAAGACTGTGAGAAGGCATTGTCAACTGATGATAATTATCTAAAAAAAAAAAAAAAAATAAACTCAGAAGAGCTCTGGAGGCAAGAACCAGAGATTTTTCAACTTTTGCTTTAGTCATGAATCGATGTTCTCTGGTTAAATGTACTTGAACACTTGCTTTCATTCATGTTGTCAGTTGCCTAAACAATGCATCTGAACAAGATTACATCTGGTAATGACTGGAATCAACCTTTCAAGACAACTTAGCCTTATTTGCTATCTTGACAACACTCTCTCATTCATGCTTTTTTTTTTAACAGTAGTTTACATATTTGAGCAAAGCCATACCATGAAAAGTGACAATCAATGTGCACCAAAAGCTTAATTACCTACCTCAAAATTCAGCATGCTTTTGGCAGACATACTCCAGTCATAACTGCCGAGGCAGTTTGTGAGAATCTGATGTTTCAGAGGATTTCCAAACAGCTCATCGTCGGACAGAAAATCGTATTCATAGAGTCTGCGTACGCGCTGAAAGGCCAGTTTGCGTTGCTCTTCCAGCGAAGGAGTTGTGAAGTCCCTGGAGAACAGAGGGTCTTTCTCCAGCGTTGACCACACTTTGTTCTGTCCAGAGACCATCATCATTACCATCATTTATGATTATTACATCAAAACAACAGCACAATGAATTAACCAACTATACATGAACAATCATAAATATCTTAAATGGCTATGGTTATGTCTATGGCCACTTGCCAAACAGGAGCAGGTCTGTTCTTCCAAAAACCAATTCGCAAGCCTGCTTCTGAAAACCCAACAAGAAAACTTTTTTCTTTTGAAGAGAGCTCCATCTTCTTCCAAAGAATACTAAGTCTGAAATAATTGCAATATGTCTATATTTGTATGAACGTATCTATTTGAGTAATGATACATATGTGTTTTCACATTCAACACATTTTCATTTTTTTGCACACAAGAAAACAATGGGGAAAAAATGTGTTTGAAGGTGAGGTGAGTGTCAAAAGCAGGGAGTACCTACACTCTTATTTTGTTTTAAATTGAATCCTTTCGCAATGTAATCATCCTTCACATTTCCACTTATCTCTCATCACATCAATATTGGTCTACTAGCATTTTAGCTTGACTCGCAAGGGGATGGGGAAGAAGATATACACATGACTGCTCCCGAACGTTCAGCTGTGAAAAGCTGACCACAGAAGTAAGGGAATAGTGGAGAGGCAGGAGGGAATGGAGGCAAGATGGTGGTGAAGGAAAGGATGTGACGCATATCCCAGTCAGGCGGGGACATACACTAAACACGTACAGAGGTTATACTTCTCTTGAACCGAAAAATAGCGCAGACTTGCTTCTAGATTATGTGAATGCATTGCACTGGGTAGGTTTCTCTAGTTAGTCATAAGGCAAATGTCCATCATTTCTACGCTGATATTGGATTCACTAATTAAAGCTCATAATGATAATTTAAAAAAAATCTCATTTAGAGAGTGTTAATACCTGGTAAGTTAGAATTACTTAGAGTTAGGTTGTGACTTAAATTTCACTGAAGATTACATACTTAATCGCAGGCTGATGTGTGTTGTTGTTCTGATGTCATGCTGTCCACATAATGAACATTCCTCTATAAATTATAATGTATAAACCCTGCTAAAAAATTATCACATTTGTATGATGACATGCTACATTTCTTGAAATGAAAATAGCGCAGACTTGCTTCTAGAGTATGTGAATGCGTTGCACTGGTAATGGTAGGTTTCTCTCGATAGTCATAAGGCAAATGTCCACCATTTCTACACTGATATCGGATTCATTATTTAAAGCTCATAATGATAATGAAAATCTCATTGAGCCTAGAGAGTGTAATACATGGTAAGTTAGACTTACAGTAAGGCTGTGTACTGAAGATTACACACTAATTCCAGGCTGATGTGCATTGCTGTTCT
>JADBJO010002385.1:82500-92500 GCA_016801955.1 Conus betulinus
CGTCCCGCCTCTACGGCGAGACTTTGGCTTTGAACCAGATTCCCTCAAGCTGCTGGTCAGACTAACATACTTCTCAGTCTTATAGATGTAAGCTGGCACCATTTTACTTTCACATGGCAAATTAGTTAAGTGAGAATCAATTCTGTTGATGAACCTGTGTGGAGTCACAGTACAATATCCGGTCCCATGCCACTCTTCCCAATGATCTGTGGAAGGTTTTCTCATTCTGGAAGGTCTCCCCGACGAACTCCTTTGTGTGTAAAAATAAATCATTATACCATCTTCCACAGGTTCTTCACTAGGTCTTCTGTTACTGTTGGCTTGGTTGGCGGCTACTGTGGAGTTGACTGCTTCAGATTATTTTTCGTTCCTCAGGAGAGGCTTCATGTTTTCTTTGGCTTGAAAGTCATCTTCGATGAGGCAAACTCCTTCGATATTTTGTGAGTTTCCTAACTCCTTCAGTATTTTGTGAGTTTCGTCTTTCCTGGTGGAGACGACTGCTGTATTATCCATGCAGGCTTTTAGAGGGGGGAATTAGGTATCCATTCCCGGAGTTTGCTGAGTCTGTACCACTCAAAGCTGCTTTCAAGGTGACTTCCATCGCAATGGGTATTGGGAATACTACACAGCCCATTGCTAATGCACCATCTCTCAACAGCTTTAAGGCCAGTCTGGATAGTCATTGGGCAGACCGTAAATACGTGGTTAGATAAAATTTCAGATTTCGGCGCTATCATCACCCACGCAAAAAAAGTTTATAGTGTAGGGATTACCAGTTTTGTTTGAAAAAGATCAGACTAAAGGCTCACGAATAGCCTAATCCAGTCTGTGTATAGTATAGTATAGTATAGTATAGTATAGTATAGTAGTATAGTATAGTATAGTAGTATAGTATAGTATAGTATAGTATAGTATAGTATAGTATAGTATAGTATGCCATCTACCTGGTTGATTCTGTCTGTTGCCCATTCGTTTGTGGAGCACCTCTTCGAAAAACAATGGAAACACATCCTCATCATTTCTAGGATACTCTTTGGACCATGGTACATGTTGTGTAAAATTAATCCACACACTGGAGAACTGGTGATCTCTACTTCCTCGTGGTGACTTCCACAGAAAAGAATCCTGTGTTCTTCATTGTGGTATTCCAATGACTTTCCCTGGAACTTAAGGAGAGCTGTCAACAGCATTGCTGCGTTCTAACAGCCCGTAATTATATCTCGATTATTTGCGTGGACGCTCTGGGTTGTACATGTTGCAAAAACAGATTTCCCATAACGTGTTTGTGACAGGTGGACTTTTCAGTTTTTGAGGAAATTTTGGTTAAAAGAGACTGTATTGAGCGCGTCATGACGTCAAGCACGCATGCGTGTTAGTTTCTCGTACGTGAATTAATCATGGCGGATGCACGTAAGTACATTCTCTGTCGAATTTTAATGATTTTTGTTTTAAACTTGTGTTTAGTTATACGTTAAGACATTTTGCAGTCTAGTGGTTTATCTGGATGAGAGCAGAATTATTTTGTCTTTATATAGTTAGTTGATTTACACCGTGTCCTCAAAGAATTGTGTTCTCATTCCGGTATGGCTGAAGAAATGGGCCAAAACATGGCGTCGTCGCCGGTCTTTGTCGGTTTGGGCGGCCATATTGATGTCCAAATAGTATGGCTGATCTTTAATCGACTAGTGTTTGTGAAAAAAGAGTTAAGATGCAAGTCTATATCAGTGGCGTAGTCTTGCAATGTCCTAATAAAGAGGCCCGGCTTTGTGTCGATGTCCTTGCCTGAACAACTCGGTTGGAAGAGCGCCGGACTCGTGATCCTAGGGTTGCGGGTTCGAATCTCCGCCGGGCCGTTTCGGTACACCGTACAGGATCGAGGATTTTCTGACTGACCGAAGACAGAGGGTGAGGGTAGGGTCGGCATACTCTTCACACAAATCAGTTTTAAATGGCATCCTACAGGGAAGCATTTTTGGCCCAGTCCTTTTTACTATATTTATTAATTAATGGTTTACCGGACGTGATATCGAGTACGTGTAAACTTTTTGCCGACGATACTAAGATCTACGGTGACTCTGTTAATCATCCTGATATACAAAAGGACCTTGATAACGTGTAGGAGTGGTCGCATAAGTGGAACTTATATTTCAATGTCCAAAAGTGCAAGGTAATGCACATAGGGAAGAAAAAATCCCCAAACTGACTACACAGTGAAATCAGGTGATTTAAATGAAACGATTCAAAAATGCTCAGAAAGAAAAAGACCTTGGCATTACCTTTGACTGCAATCTTTAGTTTCGACCCACATATACAAAAAAGCTATTTGTAAAGCCAACCAAATGATTGGGTTGATTAGACAGTCTTTCTCCTTTATTGACAAAGACATTCTTGAAACTATACAAAGTGCTTGTTAGACCACATGTGGAGTACGGAAACGTTATCTGGTACCCACTACTTAAGAGACAATTGGTGTCGGTAGAAAAGGTCCAGAGAAGAGCAACGAAGATACTACCCGAGTGTAGAGATCTATGACTCTCGCAGAGAGGCTAAGATATCTTCAGTTACCATCTTTAAAAGCCAGAGGGTAAGAGGGGACCTGATCCAAGTATACAAAATATTTCACCAAGTGGACGGTATTGATTTTAACTCTTTATTTCAAGCAAGTCGGATATCACAAGAGGCAGTGAAGGCAAATTGTCTGTTCATTATTCTGACACTAACTTGGGAGAAATTCGTTTGCCATCAGAGTAGTTAACAGATGGAATTCTCTTCCGACTAACATCAAATTTACTGACACCTTTAACTTTAAAAGCCTTCTTGATGCAGATGAAAGTCGTAAAAATATAGAATTTGAATTTGATGACAGAGACTTTTCTCATACCAATATATGTATGTAACACACGCGATTAACACCCCTTGAATTAAATGCTGACCTATATATTGAAGGGGCACAAGAAAGCCGTGAGACTATACAAGCTCCTACCTACCTACCTACCTACCTACTTTTACCCTCAGCGTTAGGATTGGTTCTGATTTCATTTCCCAAATAGTCCTTCGAATGAGACTATAAACTGAGGTTCCGCGGGTGAACACACGTGTGTTACTTCTTCCTAAAAATACTGGTTCACTCAAAAAATGAGTAGGTCACCAGCGTGCATGTTAAAGAGTAAAATAAAAATGAAATAAAAAAAAAAACAAAGTGCGACTCTGTTGGCCCTTGGGGCGAAATTTGGCAACAAGCAGTCTTGCATACATGTAAAATCCTTTCACCAACTTCCGGAAGAGAAGGCCAGTTTGGCTGTTGGTATGGATGACACGTTACACACAGCATGCACTCTGCGTGAGAAATGAGAAGAGTGGTGAATGATATTGAATGATATTGACTGTGGATGACATGGGGGAAACCACTGAATGAAGCGCCAGCTGTGAGCTCTTCAGTCCGCACTACCCAAGTAGGCAGCTTGTTGTGTAAACGAGTGTAGATTAAGCGCTTAGGCCTTGAGGCGCTAGATAAGTATTCATTATTAAAATATTATTATGATAGATTATATTTGAAAGGGGTTGTAACAAACATGTATTTAGACAGATGATCTCATCCTGGTGAAACTGAAAGTAAGAATATCGGTAGAATTTTCTAGTGCATTTTTGTCAGTTTTCTGCAGGCACAGCCAGAACATAGTAAGACACAAGAGATTTTAAGCTTTTGCTTCTAAATATCATCAGCTGTATGATACAGAATATAAAGAACACACCAGATGATTGTATGAAAATGTTGAGTCCTCAGACTTGGACCAAGAGATATATCCTCGTGCCTTTGTGAACAAGATGCCACAGAATCATATTTTCAGGGACTGGATTTCTACTAATGTCAGCTATTAGGCCATGAAGCTTTACCTCGCTGCCTTGCAGCAATGTCCAGTAAACTGTAAGCTGTTTATCCTCAGAGTTCCAGATGAGTTATGTATGGGTTTGATCATCCCTGAATGTTACAGATATTTGTTCTTACTCTCAGGAAGAGAAGGAAGTTCAGATTTTTGTAATGATCAGATTTGCATACTTGAAAGTTAAGTGTAACAAGTAATGCTAGTTACATACACTTACGACGTAGTAACAAGACCTTTAGATTTGACTGGCTGTTGAGGTAAAGGCACAGCTGTTGAGCAAAAATGCTGTGGCAATATCTTGAATTAGCAATCATCCAATTGGGGAGGAAGAACGTTTCCTGTGTGGTGTATGGCCTTATACCGTCGGGGGGGGGGGGGGGGGGGGAATCACACGTTTTATTTTGTATTATAAAGATTTTTTACCTATTTTGTTACAGAGTACGGTTACGCAGGTCAAGCTGGGGCCACACAGCAAGGGTAAGGTCAACAGCTTATTGATTTACAGTAGTTTGTATTTTTTTTTTTTGCCTTTCATTCCACTGTGCTGTATAAATGTTCTGGTTTTACTACTCGTCCATTCCTCAGCATGTGTATGTAAAATTAATTGGTATCATGTCTTTAACAGGTAACTACCATTGTGAACATATTTGAGAGAGAGAGGGGGGGGGGGAGGAGAGAGAGTGCGGGTGTGTATGTGTAACAAAAACTGAAAATAATTGAGTCCTTTGTTTCATCTATGTTGTTTCCATTGTATAATGCAATACATCAGAGAGAGTGTGTCAGTACACCATACATTAGTACATTAACAAACCCAGACACTTTGTATCAATTGTCAGAACAGTAAAAATCAACAAAAATATGTCCATTTGTAAGAGAACATACAGACTATGCATGGTGTTTAGGAGATTGGTTGGGGAAGAAAAGAAGGGGGGAAAAAGTGAAAAAAATGTAGTAGCGGAAAATTGTTTTTGTTTTTTCCTGCTTTTGGTTTTTGGGGGCAGATGAAGAGGATAGTGTGAAGAACCAAAAAAATGAAGAGGTGGATTTGGGCCTTAGGGAAGAAGAAAAAAAAAAAGTTCCACCTTGCGTGCTCCATTGATCCAAGAACTGATGCCACAAAAAAAGAAAGAAAGAAAAAAAAAAACATGCTGAATTTGCTGCAAAAGGTAACACCAAGCTAACTGGGATTAATATCCATCATGGACTGAGTCTGACTGTGAGAGATTGCAGACCTGTTTAGTTGAACAATTTGTTGTTTCAAGTGAAAACATGGGTCTGAAAAGTCCATTTTTGTTGAGTGGAAGCCATGATATACTTAAAAAGAAAAGACAAATTACTTAGTATGTTGAAAGGTTTTTTGTTGTGATGGAAGCTGTTTAAAGGATTCAAGTGGTAAAGTATCTAACTATTATTTCCTCCCTTCAATGTTGCAGCTACAGCTATGCTGGTTATGGGGGAGCAGATGCAAGTTCTTATGCTCAGTCTTATGGGCAACAGCCAGCAGCATCGGTAAGGTTTTATGGATTTTTTTTTTCTCATTCAGATAGTGGTGAGGCCAGAGAGGCCTTGAAGCTTTGTTTTCAAATGGTACTTAAATTGATTTGTGATTGATTGAACATTTGATTTGTGTGTTTTAAAAAAAAAAAAATTAAAGAAATGACAAAAAAATATGTTGTTGAAACAGTTTTGATGTGTGTGAACATTCGCTAACTTCTGTCAGCCATCATTTCAAAAAAAAAAAAAAGAAAAAAAGTGCTTTGGCATTGTAGAATTTGTCAAGGCTGAGAAGGGAAGAATAACAGAGATAGTTTTAGTAACCATACAATAGTTTGAAAGAACAACCTCTCTTGTGTTTCTGGATCAGAACTCACAGAAAAGATGTCGGGTTTAAGGCTGTTGCATTTGATGATTTTGAATGATCTAACTTGTTAAAACATTAAGCAGCCACTTGATGAAGAACTGGCATGTTGAAAGAGATCAAAGTAAGATTGGGAGATTTGTGCCTTGCAGCAAGGATCCTATGACCAGAGCAGTTACAGCTATGATCAGAGCACCTACGCTCAGCCTGCTGCTGGCCCCCCCTCCTGCATCTTCCACACAGTATGGACAGCAGTCCTATGGTGAGTCCATGGGTCCCTGGGCATTTTTTTCCCAATTTGATTTGTCTCTTTCCATCTTGGGTCAGTTTGCTTCACATATGCTGCTTCAATTATTCTTGTGGTGTGGAGGTTGATCATTTTCCAGAAGTACTTAAAAGATCTGCACATGATTTGTTGCACTTGCAGTGTGTGTGTATGCATAATACCTCCTCCCTAACCACCCCTCTCTCTCTCTTCCTTTCTTTTAAAGATTTTTTTTTTTTTTTTGTCCAGATACAGGTGTTAGTGATTTGTTACCAAAGATTGATACTGGTTTTATAGCGTGTTATTGCTTCAAATTTTGCAAGGTCTTTCATTTTGAAAATGAAAAACTGATGATTGTCCATTAAACTATACAAACAGAAATAGGAACTTTTTTTTTATAATGTAAAGGGTCATGTCATTAAGAATTATGTGAACATTTTTATTGTAAGGGGTCAGATCTTCAAAATTAAAGATTGCTTTATAAGAAGCCATTAAAACCTGTCAAAAAAGAAAACTTGTGGTAAACCTTTAGGAAATTGCTTCTCGGAAACCATGAGACATAATTTTTTAAGGAGACTAGCTTGAAATAAAGTTCTCCTTGAAAGGTGGTAGTATCAGGGAGATGAAAATGTGATTCAGGTCACATGGAATCTAAATCGAAGATCCCAGTCATCCTTTGGAGTGAAATGGATAGATGCAAAAGAATTTTTAGAATTTGGACATAGATGGTAGTCTAGAAATGATCTTTTATTTTTGAAAAGACTTCCTGTACTGTCCTGTTCTGTCTTTGAAAATTCAGTCTACCCTTGTGCTGTCCTGTTGATGTATGTTTGAAAATTCAGCCTGCCCATGAAAGTTCATTCTCGACTTGAATTTACTGAGTGTTGTTATAACTTTGTACAAAGCAGGTAGGAGATTTGTGTCTTTGTTAACTGTTTCTTTTACATACACTCTTACATATGGAAATTACTTATGATTAATTCTAGACATGTTAGCACAGAGCAGACCTGCCAACCATTATGCATATCGCATATTTATTACGCCCGAATGATAATTCTTACACTCTTAAGCATTCAGCCCAAAATTACACATTGAAAGTTTTCAAAAAAAAAAAACAACAAACAAAATGGACCAAAAAAAGGGCTTATGTACAGACATGCACGGCGCCGTGCGTATATCCAATAATCTCAAGCGTTTCCGGTGATGCGCAGTTCGTTTCACCATCTATACTATTCAGCGAAGTTGGCGTCCTTATGAAGTTTAGCTACGAAAATGTCAAAATGTGGCGCAGAAAGTTCTGGACAAGATGCGAAAAAGAAAAAAAAACTTGGTCAGAAGTTCTGAAAAGAATACTCAGGAAGTGGGGGGGGAGGGGGGGGGGGGGGGGGGGGGGGGGAGTTCCCTTGCATATGACCCTTCAGCTGAAGGTGTGCAAATTGTGCACAGTGTACCACTTGGGAGTCGGACTTCACAATTGCCCATGGCGGGATGGTGGATGTAAAGCGTCACCTTGAGTTGTGCAAGCACATCGATTCCTTTTACGCGCTGAATTTTTCCAGCATCACACATTTTTTTTCAGACTGTAGACACCTCAAAAGAGGATGAAATGAGGAAAAGGGTAATTCGGGCTGAAGCATTGGTGGCTGGATTTTTCGTAAGCACACAACATTGCTCTTAGTGCGGCTGACCATGCATCCCAGCTTTTTAAAGAAACATTCTCAGATTCAGAGAAAAGTAAAGTTCATAAAAATTGTGCGAACAATTTCATCGCATTGTTTTTGTTTGGAAAAAGGTAAGTGTCGCGCTTGATTACTCTTAGCTCTCTGAAATTACATCTTTCTGCCTCACTGAGCTTCAGTTCTTACTCATTGGTCTCTTAGAGGGTTGGCAGGTCTGACAGAGAGCTGTCAGATGGTTTAAAGCTAGTAACTGGTACATTGAAAAACTGATTTGTTAACAGTTGTTGTGGATAAGGCCTCTTTGTGAACTTTCCTTTCTGTACAATTGCTAACTTCACCCATTTTGCTTTCATGTTTTGTTTGTTTTGCTGTTGTTTAGTTTATCATGTGAGCTTGTGAATACATAGGAAAAAGAAAATACTGAAATATTCATGACCACTATGGCAGTAAGTTGTCAGCTTGGGGGTAGCATTTGAGAAACTCGAAGAGTCGGACATAGATCTGTTCTGACGTTGCTTATGCAATTTTTGTGAGTATTTTTTGTCCAAAGCATGAACTGGTGTCCACTTTTGAAATCAGTATTTTGTGTCGATTCTGATTAAAAGTGATAATGGCAGTTGAAGTCCGAAATTCATAAATTGGCATGCATTGAATGTGCAAGTGAAGTTCACTTGGCGAATAGACTCTGAGAAATTCACTTGCTTTCTCTAAAGATTTGTAACTAAATCAAGTTCCTGTACAATTTGGACATTTTTTTGGTCAAGAAATGTCAAGTGTTTTAAAGTAAGGTAATTTCTTAGGCAAATGCAAAAAACGTGCTTCAAAGTACAAATTAAATGGTGAATATAATCCATCATACCTGTTGGCATAAGTAACAGTTTAATAAAAAGATGGATGACAAGAACAACTTTAAACCTGTAAATTGGTTCCAACAACAGGCAGGTCATAATTTCATTGCGAACCGATGTTCAGCCAAAAGTTGGGGGTAAGATAGATGGATTGAAAACGGAGACGTCAACTCTAACCTCTTCAGTTATGTACACCTTGATTGGTTCTGATTAAAGAGACTGATTTTTTTTTTTCAGTACACCACGATATATATTGGAAACTTGATTTTTTCGTGATGTTGAACTTTTAGTAAAATAGATTGAGAATAAGTACTTAAACATGTTCAGTTACTTACTTATATAACTATAACCTTGTAAGTGACATATACCTTGATATAGTAGTCTGTTAAAGAGGCAGATTTTTTTTTCATCTGTTCCAGGATATTGTTGTAATGTTTGATATTTGATTTTCTTTGGAACATTTTTTTATGAACATGTTTTATTCATACATACTTTGAAAATGAGCCCACTGACAAGTTTGCATTTGTCTCTCTAAAGGTTCCATTTCCATGCTTGCTGTGAGGAAACTGAGAAAATGAAACATATTGGTTACAAACTGTGATTGCTTCACTGATCAGATTTTTAACAGATTTGTTTTTGAACATAGTCAGAGAAAATTCTTTGAAAATCTGGAGAAATCTTCAAAGCATTGGATTTCAAAGTGTGAAATACCTTTAGAATGTTAATTCCTTGTAAGAATATGCATGACATTTTGTGAACTTGCACGGACAGACTATGAAAAAATTCAGAACTGCCTGATGTTTAGCATTTTCTTGTCAGTAAAAACTTGCATGTAATATCTAAATTAGTCTTGATGAACATTGATTACAGTGATTTGAAAAAAAAAAATTCATGTTTATCACTTCACACCAATTTTAAATGATTAAGAAATTAAGCTTGTAAATTAATCATCTTTGAATTCATTAACGGAAGTAGCTCTTGTTTGTTACGCTTTTACTATGCAAATCGATTACCTGGCAGATTTACCTATCAATTTTTACCTGTTAAGAATGAAGTCTGAAAAGAAGTTCGTAATTCATATTTTGTGCAGGCTGTGCACTGTGATGTTTTGAAATGGGTAGGGAAGAAAAACGTCCTTTTTGACACGTGCTTCAAAATAGAAATAAAGCCCGTCCATAGAGTGTCCTGTTTTCCAGAACCAAGTTTCCAGGTCCCCCTGTGTTTTTTTTTCTTAGGGGGATATGAGAAATCCGCAAGAGAGATGGAGTAACCTCGTATTCTTGTGAAGTTATGAACAGAATGACATACTGTCTGTTTATTACATTCTAGGTAGAGCAAGTTTGATATTTGTGTACTGCCATATACTGTTTCTCATATCTTTGACATACTCGAAGGAAATTAAATCTGAGAAAGGTAATATACACATGCAGAAAGAAAACTTTTCCCGGACTTGGATAAACAAATTA
>JADBJO010002385.1:100000-212500 GCA_016801955.1 Conus betulinus
TTGACACAGACTTCCTTGTTCCTTTCTGAATCTTTGTACTGGTACATTTCTATACATCAAACCTCACAAAGAATCTAGAGATGTTTCACCGGATTTAATGTTTGAATTTTATACTAGATCGTTACATGTAATGATGAGAATATTTTAATTGTATGTTTGGACAGAATTCTGATATGTCTTTTAACCAGGATTTTTATTCTGCTTCAGGCAGTCATGTTTTTTTTTGCTAATGTAACTGGATTGACAGCCCTTGTGCAGGTTGTATGGTTTGATTGGATGTGGACGGTATGAGTTAATGCACTTACCTTTTTTGTTTTTTTCAGGTGGTGGGTGGTCGTGGTGGAGAGATTATGGGTAAGCATAAGACTTTCTTTGCGATTTGCAAGTGATCTGATGCTCACAGTATCTAGTGGACAGTTTATGCGTCTTCATTTTGCTTTCAAGTTTAGCAGCTTTGGAACATTCCCCTAGGGCAGCAGAAGAAATGACAGTTCATAAGCATTATATCATGATGAGGTTACTGCACTTTCGTGTTTTATCATGTTTTTTTTTTTGTTTTTAATTTAAACATGCCATTTGATGGGTAGAAACATATTCTAGCAGTGAGAGAAAATGCACAAAGAAACTCAGGGTCTGCCAGTGTGGTAAAATATCAGTTGGTCAGCCTAGTGGGCATTGTGATTTTTTTGTTTGTTTGTTTTTGTTTTTTTTTGGTTTGTTAAGAAAAAAAATTAACAATTAAGGTTATGATGTGTGGAAATGATCTTGTGGAAATTGACAGTAGAGTTAAGAGTTAGTAATAGTTTCATATGTAAACTGTCCCCATGGTGAGCATCAGTGTACAGGTACAGGATATTAATTTATGGAACAAAAAATTGGTGGTACATCAGGTGGCTTTGGGGGTGTAATCCAGCTGATTCTTACCTGTTAAACAAGTGTAGAGGTTTTGACTCGAAGATGAATGATACCATTAAAATAAGTGGTCAGGGTTTAGACACAAAGATGAGTACCATTAAAAAGGGCTAAAAAAAAAAAAAAAAAAAAAGTGGAAAGATTGCAAAATGGATTTCTAACTGAGAAAAGTGAATGGTGTGTGAAAACGGGGGTTGATAAAGTAATGCCTTACTTTGGTATACAATAAGGCGTCGTTATGCTGCCGTTGATCTTTGCAAATTACTGCAATGTAGAGAGCATTGGTTTACAAAACCTGAAGGTACAAAAGAGAGTGGTGATACAATTTAGGTATGAAATGCATCATTAGAAGAATGTGTGGTGATACAATTTAGGTGTAAAATGCATCATTAGAAGATGAATAAATGCGTTGGGTTATTGACCTTTTAACATGCTGTTAAAACGATTGAAAGCGCTGATAATCTGGCATCGGTCATGGGATAAGTGCAGTCATGCAACAGGTATTGATTACAGGTGTGAAGGAGTACATTTGGTGTAAATGATCTGAATCTGCTGTGTTTGACTCATGTTTTGCTTTATCCATGTTTATGATCCACACAGGTGTCTCAATGATTGCGTTGCATAGGGGTGAAGTCTGGTTCCAAACTGAGAAGGCAAAACTTGTTAAACTGAGGTTTAGCTTGGGGCTCACTGGACTTAATACATATTCACATTATGCTGTGTAAAATATTTGTTAAAAAAGGTGTTTTGTGCAGTGTGAAATTTTTTTGATTTTTTTTTTTTGTTTTATTGAATTTGTGAAATTCATGTGCCTTGCCTGGACAACGATGAAGACCAATCTTCATTGCTGAGTGTCTTGAGTAAAAACTATGTCAAGCATGTTCTCGATATCAACAAATTTATTGGGAATTGTATAGATATATATATATACATATATGTATGAAAGCGTTTGGTTTGACCGGAGAAAAATGTTCAGGGGCTACTAAAGTTTTAACATCGTTACTGTTCTGACTAACAGGTCGTGGATGTACTAGTGACTATCATGGAGACTTTTTGCTACTAGTTTTTGTTCACTCCTTAAAAAATTGGATTCTGTGTGTCTTGTTGCTTCTTTTTCGTTTTGTTTTGTTTGGCTTCTCATTTTGTGATGAATGTTTTTTACCTTATTACTCAATTACTCTTTTATGGCTGGCACTGGTTTAAGGACTACATAGAAGATAATAAAATCGTGATATCAGTATAATTTGGACATTTTGTGCTCGACACAGATCCATTTACTTAAGTGAGAGGCATAGGAAGACAATGATAAAGGTTTAGATTGGCTACCAGTGGAATCCCAGATCGTCTGTTTCTTTCTGCAACATGAGATGCACACATCGGAAAGAGTGAAGCAGTGTCAAGAGATCAGATTTACACATGACCATTGATAGAGAAATGAAGGCGTTCCCTACATGGTTTACAACACTGTAAATGAAAAAGTTTGTAGTGGGATGTGATTCTGAGAATGCAAGTGGAACTGGTTTGTCCGAGGTTTAGGATGGTGGCAAAGACCACACTGCTGCATATGGAAGGAAAAAGACCATGTTCTTTGTTTCTGTCTGTAACATTTTTTTTCCTGTTTGTAATAACAGATGTTTGCTACATGTACATTTGTGGATTGATGTACATCTCTGTTTTTAAATTGTAGTTAGAATTGCTGTTTCCTGTAGTTGATGACAAATGCCACATTTTTGCACCAAAGGGGTTCTTTCACCTTGACTTCCTTAAAGTGCTTGATCTCTGAAAACATCATGTTGACGACGTTTACTGCCATGCTCTCGCACCAAAGGGGTTCTTTCACCTAGATGTCCAGCTACACACCTTGATCTGCTCTGATGACAGCATGTTGTGGGCGTACAATGCCGAGCTGTTGCACCAAAGGGGTTATTTCACCTGGACATCTTACACAGTACTTCATCTGCTCTGAAGGCAGCATCCTGTGGTCATACAATGCCAAGCTCTCGTACCAAAGTGGTTTTTTTTTTTCAGCTGGACATCCTTACACAGTACTTCATCTGCTCTGAAGACTTGTTGTGGACATACAATGCCAAGCTTTTGCACTGAATAGGTTCTTCCACCTGGACATGCTTAAACTACTTGGTCTCCTGAAGACAGCATGTTGTGAACATAACGAAGTCAAGCTCTCGCACTGAAGGGGTTCTTCCACATGGACATCCTAATAGAGCTTTGATCTCCTCTCTGTGAAGATGGCATGTGGTGGACATATACACATACAAACGTAGATCAGAAGAAAGAAAAACTGTCAGACGCTGCTGAAAAGACTGGTGAACAGAGTAAGACAAGGGCCAGAGAGATCCTTACGAATTGTTTCATGTCATGTGATTACTAGCATTTACATCGTGTGGACCAGCTTGATACCAGATCTGCAAACCAGCAGGATTGGAGAATGAGGAAATGAGTGGCTCAACCTGAAAGCTCCAAATTCAGGTGTGAATCCACCATGGTGTTGCTGCCTTTTTTTTTTCCCTTCCCATTGTTGAGTGAATTGCGGGTACAAACCAACGAATAATGTGACTGTTGTCAAACTTTACATGAATTCCATACTTTTTATGTGCTCAGTGAGGTCAGCATGGACTGCGTTATTTGTGCGGTGTTACTATACAACCATTAATACACAAGGACATGATCCTGCTTACTATGGCCATAGCTTTTTCTCCCATGTGTAAAAGGATTAAGAGAGTGACCATATATTTTGACAACATTCCATAGATATTTCCCCAGCTTTGCCTTCAGTAAGGCTGCTATGTAAAGAAGTTGGAAATCAAAATGGAAATCTATAAAGATTTAGCTATGTTCTGAGGTTTGTCACACTGGAGCTTGGAATACTGCTGAAATGTTTTATTAATTGTCTTGCTAGACAAACGTGACAAACCACCTCAAGTTCAGTGTTCAGTTTGTTTTTTAGTGTTAGAATTGTTTGAAAAATGTCCAATAAAACGGTGAAGAATGAAAGTAAAAGGACAGATAGGGTCTGAAAATATGAACAGAAGACTTACAGTTATCAGCTAGGCATTATGCAAGTATTAGAAGTTCGAATATAGTTGAATATTCTGGTGGATTTGTGATTTGTGCCAGCATTAGAAGCATAGAATTGTGACTTTCTCCTGAAGGCATTGTGAGCAGGATCACACCGTAATTGATATGAAGAGAAAGTGGTGTTCTGGCCTTTTTGTGACTGTCTCGTCTGTGTGTTTTGGAATCACTGATAATTGGGTATGTTGTGTTAGTGTCCAGTGAGCTTCCCTGCTAACAGAGGTTATAGAAAGGTTTACACAAGACAAATGAAGCCAAAACGTGTGAAAGGGTCCAGTCTGAACATTTGGTCAAGGTGTTTAGTACAAAGGTTTTACTGGTGGAAGGGTTTCCAAACTGGTACACAAGGTGCAAGATAAATAGTAAAAGGCATGTGGCTCCAACTTTTGCGTTTGTCCTGATAATTGTGTTACCCTTTAACATGTAAATTTAGCTTTGATATTGATGAATGTTCGCCGTGAGTGTCTGGTTGTTACTGATTACAAAATGGATGTTAGATGTTAGTTTCTGATAATGAGAATTGAAGAGGGCATGTGCTTCCTCCAGTCATGCTTTGCTGTGTGAAGGTTCTCCCTTTTGACAGAAGGCAGATTCAGGTGGAGGATCCAGCAGGTATGTATTGCAGGCACCTGCACTGTGGGGTGCACATGCAGTCCCATGTCCATACTGAGATATTGCTGATTGAAATTATGCAAAATTGCTCACCGTTTGAAGAAGATGCATAAGAAAATGGACAGAGATGAAAAGATAGACTTCAGGTGAAAAGGCATATGACCACATTGCTCATGAAAAGAAGGGCACAAGTCTAGTACCTTTGCCATTATCATGTGTCACTGTTGTCTCGAGGGAGCATATGTCACTGTTGTCTCGGGGAGAAATCATGAGACTTGTATTGTTTCAGTTCAGTGCACAGTTTTTTTTCCCCCTTAAATCTGTCCTTAAGTCAGGCTGCCATAAATGGAATTCCGTCACTGGAAAAATCATTCTCTGCTGCCCCTTCCCCACCCCACCCCCATGCCCCTGACCAATAAAGTTTAGCTGAAAGGGGGGTAGGGGAAGTATTGACTGGGGAAAGAGGCCCCCCCACTGCCCATGCAAAGACTGAAGTGAGGCTGCAGAGGTTTCAAGGAAGAATACCATGTTGTCGCAAATCAGTGAGCTGTACTTTAATTAAAGCCTTGCAGACTGTAAAGGTGAAATGAATATGTGGATACTGTAACCAGTAGTAAAGATTTTTCTGTTTTTATTGGTTCAACCCCCAGGTCTGGTTTCAGTTCCACTTGAGTGACACTTGCTTGGTCCAGATCAGCGATGACCTTGCTGTATTTCTTCTGGATCACATTAAGTGATTAGTTGACTTATTTGGCATCAAAGATGAATTGTAAATATCCCAAAGGTCTTATTTCAGATGAAAATTGACTGTAATTATGTCAGTGTCAAAAAATGGTCATACAGTCATTTCAGATGATAATTGATATGTCAATGTCAATAAACGGTTGCAGTCTTGATGCAGTCAAAATGCATTGTTCTGCTTGAATTCAGTTAAAGATATGTTGGATTCAGGCAGCAGAGATGAATTGGAATGATTTGAACTTGAAAATCGGACTCCAGGAGATATCTATTCATCAATGCTGACGATTGGGTTTAGAGGGTTAGAGAGTGGGATGTGATGATACAGCTTCCTGGTCATTCTCATCCCCATCTTTAAGAAATTTTTTTTCTTTTCCTAGAATCGTGATTTTCAGTAAGTGGTAATAGAGACTCACAGTACTTCTCTTTTATTTGTGGATGCATATCCTGTGAACAGTCATGATCTTGGCTTAAAAAAAAAAAAAAAAAAAAAAAAAAAAAAAAAATTGGTTTGTTATGTCGATTGAAGCAACTAAACAAGTGTCTGTATTTTTCAGCTTCATTGGGAAATATATCTTTGCAGATAGCACTTAACTGACAAATATCAGTGAACTATTGTTCAGATTTAGTGAGCATTGTCAGCAGCTGAAGTGCAATCTTCAGATCTGTCATTGTGAATTTTTTCAGGGAGAAAATGTTTTTCTTTTTCATTGTGTTCTCACTCGTGCACACTGATACATTACTTCAGCATACCAGACATCATCACAAACATTTATATCATCTTTGAGTACTATATTTGCACTTACGAGAAGTGAAGAACACGTGAATAATCAGCCTAAACTGGCATTTTAAAACTTTCTCCTAGCTTGCACACTTTTTCGGCAGTTGTACTCATTGATTTACCAGTGAACCTGGAACGAAAGTAGAACTTAGCACTTCCATGCTTTTAAAAAAAGAAAAAAAGGAAAGAAAAAGATCTGCTTTACAGTGTTACAGCAGACACAAGAAAAATGTATGTTGAGAATGCGCAAGATAGAATAGAGATTTCAAGAATAATTCTTAGTCTGCCAAAAGCAAGGGACAAATTACAAGACAAAATCTGTTTGCCTTTGATTTTAGCGGACTCAGAATTATTTTTAAAATTTGTTTCAATTTCCGCGTGCAGTCATCTCACTTTGAAACTGAGCTAGAACATAGTGTGTGTTCTGTACAAAGGGGCATGGGGGATGGGTTTCACCGAGTTTCAGCCCTCTTTTTTTTTTTTTATGCTTGATTATTTGTAAGCCTGTGGGTTGCTTTATGTCACTTGTATTAAAGTGGTAAGTGACATGCAAATTTGTCTTACTTGGTCACAGTTAACCTACCGGATTCCTTTGTTGTCTTACTATTACTGGTTTTTATGCAAAATCAGTTGGCAGAAAAATGAGGGCTAACTATTCCTCCTGTGTTGAAAAGAACAGATGTTCACATATAGTTAGATAATCAAGGATATACCTCAAGGTCTTGTGTGACGAAGTGGTTGAACAAATGAAAAATCTGAGACAAAGAATTTGTGTATTGTTAGATCTTTGCAAAGAATTTTTTTTTCAGCTGATGAGGGTATATGTTTGACTGTTGCCACTGAAATGATTATGGCTATTTCATTTCCACAGTTATGATTTTTTTGCCAAATTATCATATGCTCGAGGTAAAATTTTTTTTTTCTCTCCTTTTTATTCAGCTATCCATCCTTGTCTGTATGGATTCTAATTTGATATCCACCACCATCCTGTGTTATCTTGGTTGAGCATGATAAGAACTGGGTTTTATTTCCACCAGATCAAAATATAGGTACAGTCCTAACTTGCACCTACAGTCCCACGCTTAAATCTCACAGCCTTTGCTTTTGATTGACATTGCTTATCATGAGGGAGATTTGCCCTCCCCCCACCCCCAATTCATGGTCAGAAAAATCTGATCATGTGTTTTTTATTTCATTACAGTAGTTGCTAGACTTGATGTGACTGTCATCTGTGATTATGTTTAGTTGAATGCTTGTATTGTATTGGGTTGTTCCTGGCGTGTCTTACTGAAACTGTTAAGTTCTCAACTTCCTAGCTTTGAAAAAAAGGTTTGGCAGCAAATGACAGTATGACTAGTTGCCTAAAAAGTGTACAGCTGAGAGATAAGTATGGTTTAAAATCTTGAAAGAGATTGGAAGAACACTCAAAGGCGATTCACTTAGTGGATGCACTGAGCGTGCCACACACACATGTGTAAAGCAGGACCTTGTGGTCGTTTTTCATCCGTTTATGGAGGTGTCTTTGGTATGTTGTTCAGATACTGTTGTGCAGTGTGGCAAGGTCTATCTTTAGATCACCGCTGATGCAAGGACAAGTTTCTCTGTAATATAGAAGCTAGCCATGTCATTCCATAACTCAGCTTTGTTGTATGACTCTTCATTCTGAAATGAACATTCTCCTATTTTGTGGCAACTCATGCTCTGCTGCTTAGGTAACCCTTTTTTTTCCCTCGGCAACAAAACCTGTGAGGAGTTGGTGTTCTAAAAATATGTTACTAGCTTTGTAGGAGCTGACTGACTTCGGCATCACAGCTTATATATTTTATAGGATGATACGTGCATTGTATCCTGTGTTTGTCAAGTCAGAACGAGCGAAGGCCTAATTTTGGTCTGACACTGGCCATTCTGGGTGGACCACTGGTATTTATATATAAACTTACGAGACCTTGTCAAGATGTGGTTGATGGGAGAGGGGAGGCCGGGGGGGGGGGGGGCGGTGGGCGAAGTGTCCGCCGGTGGGCATGAATATGAAGATAAAAAAACAAAACCCCTGTTTCTTTTCTCTGTGTGACGACCCTAACCCTCCCCTCTCTCTCTCTGTCTTTTCCCCCCATGATTTTGCCAACTGATGAAATCAATTAATCACATACCTAAACACACTGCTGTTCATGTACACTTAAATTAACAACGTAAACCTCTAAAGAGAATGTACAGTGCTGATTAATTATTTACATGACCATTTATTTTTTTGTTTGTTTTTGGAAAGCTGTGTCATGTCTTGTCTTTCCGGTGACAGTTTTCTTACATTTTAATGATAGAAAAGGTGTGATGTATTATGTTGAAAATTGTACTTGAGACTGTACTTAAAGTCTGATCACCTTTAATGCTGCTTTAGTTGGAGCCACATGTATCATATTTATTCTTGGACCTTTGAAGAAAAAAACCCACTCCCCTGTACAGACCAGAGAAAAAAGGGAGTCCAGAAAAGAGAAACTTAGGGGTCATTTGAAAAGAAAGGGAACAAAAAGATTCAAATGACCCACTACCTACAACCAGAGGAGACATCTGCCATGTGTTTGGTGGAGACGAGAAAACTGATCCAGAGTTATGATTTCAGCGGAGGCCGCGGGGGTGGTGGTTACAACAAATTTGGTGGTGAGTGAGATGCGAGGTGCAACTCTAATCAGTTCATTCTCGTCATCCCTTTCTATTTGACTTTTTTTTTTTTTTTGGTGCTGTTCACTTAGAGCATGTGTTGTCATGTTTCTGTGTTCTATATGGGATGATGAGCTTTTAGTCTGCTTCCTTGAAACATCGTAAAACAAAAACACTGGAGTGGACTAATGGTGCAAGGTCTTGAAGCCCAATGGAATGGCACAAGATCTCTAGGTCAAACTTTGAAAATGTGAGGAAGCTCCATGGTGGGTTTAAAATGGAAGTGGTGATTGAAATTAAAAACAAAGAAACAAACAAAACAAACTCTACAGCAAAACTGGTGATTTTGAAAGAATATGATGCTTAAAAAATGTTCTTCAAGAAATGTTCTCTCAAAGTCAAGTCTGATGTTAAACTGAGATAACACCAGTAAACTGCATTTGTGTGAACTGTGTCAAAAAAAGGAAGAGAGAATGAAAACCATAGGATTAACAAGATATGAATGTTGCTCAGAATATGAATTGAATTTGATAAAAACAGGTGACTGTGTCTGGAACAAGGAGTCTGGATGTGTGTTTGAACATTTGTAATCTTATAAACAACGGGTTGAAAGTATCAAACTGATTGTTTTAAAATTGGTTGGTGACAAACGGTACAAAAGTATTTGAAGAGTGGGACCAGCTGGGTTCATTGAACCTGGATTGCTACAGCATGGTGTGTACGTTGTGATGTACAAATATGTGTGCCCTGAACTGGAAGACTCCTGAAAAAAAGGTCCTTGGAATGTTATTCTAAAATGTCAATGGTTATCAAGCGTCATACTTTGCGGAACTATAGGTTGAGAAGAGTGAGCCAAAGAATGGCTTGTTTCAGAGACATAGGAAGTAAGGGGGACACGTGGGGATGGGGCACAGAGGGGGAAGTCGGATGTTTGTAAGATGACGACTTGAGAAAATCATCATTCATGGTTGAAAGTGCTGATGGTTGTGAAATAATTCATGGCTAAAACTGGATGTGGTATTTGAAAAGAAAGAACTTGCCTTGTACAGAAACATAAATCATGAATTAGGTAAAATGTGCCAATGAACTAATGATGGACGATGTTGAAAAATGCATGTGAATGAGGAGGAAAAGAAATGATAAAACTGGGAAGCTATGGGACTTCACAGGTTTGTGTTAGTTTACTGAAATAATCATCATCATGTGTATAGTCAAGTTCATGGATGCATTTTTATTCATAAACCTACCATTTGAAAACCAGTGTTAAGATGGGCGGTACATTGTGCTTGCACATAGGAGCACATGCAATTGAAATATCTCTTGAAGATTGTTTTTAAAATCGTTAAATCTTAAGAATAAAGAATGAAAGGAATGATGCGCAGCGAGAGAAGACCAACATCTAACTGATTTATTCAGTAATGGAATTGGCCTGTGGAATGTGCTGTGAGTGGTAATATTCCCTGAAGCAAGTGTATGGCTTTAACAAATACGGGAAAATATTGGAGTACGTAATGCCAGTCTGCGATGCCGTTTTGGAGTGCTTTACAAGAAAAAAGACATCTTGAGATCTGTGTACACAGATCCCAATGCTGTTTTTAAAGCACACACACACGTGTCATTCTGATGTGGTGTGTTATTTATGTGAGCTGACTGCTAAACAGAATGAAGATTGCTGGTGGTGTGTTAAAGAGTTTCATGATCAAAATTGGTGGTGATTGAAACAACAGGTGTGCTTAAGGCTGAAATGCATAATTGAACTAATCAGATTAATTAGTAAAAATACAGGGTGTTGGAAAGAAAGGCTTGTAAAACAAAGGTGTGGTGCTTTCACATGAAAAATCTGGTCATGTGGTTGAGATAAAAGGTACCAGTTAGAAAGGCTTATAAAATAACGAAAGATGTGCTGCTTTCACATGAAAAGTGTGTGATTTCAGTGTCTACAAAAATGTGGTTAATGTGTGTCGTGAAGTAATTTGAAGTTATTTTGTTTTATTGTGCAAGAGACGGAAGACACATCTCTCTCTCTCTCTCTCCTTATTGAGCAAAGATAGGAGACAACTCTCTCTCTCTCTCTCTCTCTCTCTCCTTATTGTGCAAAAGATAGAAGACAATCTCTCTCTCTCTCTCTCCCCTTATTGTTCACTTACTTGCTCAGTGTGGTACGAGTGTGAGCGTAAGGGCAGACATGAATGCACATACATTATCTGTTTTTGTAAAACTGATGAAATGGGATAAAGAACAAGGAGAGAGGAAAAAGAAAAGGTTGAGTTATGGTCATAACAGATTTGGCTAGATGTCTGAATGTAGAGCTTATGTTTTTGAATGATAAAGACCCAGAAGTGTGTTCTGTATATTGGAATAAAAGGTGTAGCAGTCATTTTTATTGTTGCACAGTTCTAATGAGTTGAAAGTCTTCACAATTTTCCTTAGTTTTGAGGACTTTAAATTAGAGAGATAATTTGCTGTAAGAATTGCAAGAGAATAGAAAAGAGGAATGCCTCATGTTAAAACCATTGACAACGTTATGAAGAGTAATTGCACAGTTGAGACCTTTGCAATTTGGGTTCAAAATGTTCACATTAGGAATAACAGACTAGGCAAACGAGATTCGTATTCAAACCCTTTCCAAGGAAACCTCAGCTTAAAGTCTTGATGAAGAGTAGGTAATCATGTATCGTCTGAACATCGAAATTTCATTTTGCTAAAAGAGAGTCTTTAGCTGGCTAAAGTAATTGGCTGTATGGCGAAACAGAAAAAAAGAGGAGGATAGAGTACAGTTATATATATAATACACCATGGTTTTCTGGAATGCGAGGCAGATTTACAGGAAGCTGATAGAAAGCATTACAGTTGGCAGACAAATATTTTCTGTTGACCATAACTGAATTTATTTTGTATCAGTATCAGTGCTCTGTAGAAAAGATGGGTTTAGACGGGAAAAAATGGGTACCGTGAATTGTTTTAAGGTAAGACATGGTGTTTACAGTTAAACCAACTTGAGCCTATATGTATGAGGGCTGCAGGCATGTAGAAAATGATTCTAATCAAAGGATTATCAAGTCCTGAAATAGAAAAAACAGATCTGTTTTCAGACATATCTGCTATCTGGGATAGCTGCAGTTGTCACAAAAAAAAAACCCTTTAAAATCTGCAATCATTATGGCTGTGTAGTGTGTGTTGCTGGGGGAAAAAAAAAACCCAAATAGGTGTCCTTTTTTCGCTGTTAAGATAGACCTGATGGAAGGTTGGAAGTCTTAACACTGTGTATGTGTGACCGTCTGTAAACAAGGTATGCAAGAGACTGAACGCAGCCGAAGTTGAGAAAAAGTTCTGAAAAGTTGGCTGGCTGTAGCAAGAAAATCAGAATGTGTGACTTATGAAGAAAGATTGCAAATGCCGCTGTGGAAAAAAAAAAGAAAACAGAGAAAAAGGCAAAGCTGCCAGACCCTCGGCTAATAACACGGTGAATGATAGTCATGTTTACAACAGAGAGGAGAAAACATTGGTCCATGCATGATATGCAGGTGGGCATTTCTTCACCATTCAAGATGGTCAAGATGATGCGAGTGTGGGAACTTGCATGTACATCTGCACTGTATGACGTTTGTAAGAATACAGTCGGTTTGAGAAAATCCTTTAAAAAATTGTTTGTTCCTTGTTTTTTATGTCACTTTTTTTTCTAATGGAATGGTTTTGGAGTAAGCTCACTAATCACATTCCATTGAGGTCAGATTGAACTAGTGATATCCTGCAATTAAAAAGATCACATGTTGGTCAAGGTGGAATTACTGTCGACTCTTTGATACGTGAAGTCTGCGAGAAATTGGAGATTTAGTGAAGTCTGCGAGAAATGGTGAGAAAATGGAGATTTAGTTTGTCTCTGAAGACTGATGAGTTGAGATCATCTCACCACAATGTGCATCTTGTATTGCTAAAAATCAAATAGCAGAATGAATTTAATGTGTGATGTTGTCATGTGAAAACATGAAAATGGTTAAAAGAAACTGTATGGTGTTCGATGGATGTATGTCGGTTTTCAGACAGCTATGGATAACTTAAACAAATAAAAAAACAAGTGGGCATTGAAGACGAGCCACTCTCCCCACTCACCTGCCTTCCATGTCTGCCCACTACAGAAATGAAAAAAAAAAAAATAATGAAGCTAAATCTGTTCCTTAGGGAGAAAAAAAATGGCACGTGTTGATTCAGGCTGTTGTATATGTACGATTTTTTAATGTTCTGATGACACATTTTGCTAAAATGAGTGATGTCTGGTATAAAAAAAAAAAAAAAAAAAAAAAAAAAGGGGGGGGGGGGGAGAATCTGGATGCGAAGCTCTTGAGCGGTAATCACATTTGTAGAGTGTAACCAAGTGTTGGGGTGGCAGTTCGTGCTTTGACTGATAAAACAACAATGTTAGCTAACTCTGGCACAAAGTCGTATGTTGTTCAGTCTACTACTTTGACAGCTTGCTAAAATGAACTAATAATCATCAGGTTACAGGCTTTTTGATATGAAATGCATGCAGACGCATGCACTCTCTCTCTCTCTCTCTCTCTCTCTCTCTCTCTCTCACACACATACAGACAGAGAGCGTGAGAGCAGGATTTTTTCCCATAAGTATGCCAGTGAACCAAGTATTGAAGAATTGTTTGATGGGAAAAATCAGTGCTTCGTTCAGTTTCTGTAAGATCAGCTTGAGCATTGGCGATTCTGGCGAATTCAGTCATTATGCGCCTTGGGATGGTGTTTTTTTTTTATTTGTTTGTTTTTTTTTGTTTGTGCTTTTTCTTCCCTCTCTCCTTATGAGAGAGTAAACAACACCATTTTTGTGGAAAAGTGCACCAGTAGAATTTCTAGGATGTATAGATCTGCTGATTTAACTTTGTGTGAAACAGTGGACGCTTTCTGCCAGCAAATTGTGAGCATTTTGTTGTCATTGAACATGCGTACGCTGTCTTGTGTGATGCAAGCTATGTTTTAATCTGAAATGAAAAACAGTTTAGTTTTAGGTGGAAAGTTATTAGCGTTTAAAAAGAATTAAGTGTTGTTCGAGTTCTGAATTTGCCAAAATGCTGATGGACTTTGGATTAGGCGATAAATTGTATGACAACTCATGTTGTGTTTGAAAGAAAGGTTCTTACGTAGTGTTTAAAAAAAAAAAAATGGCGAAAAGTGTATGACCCAAAAATGACTTGACTGCCTGTGTGTTTGCCAAACATGAAGAGAGAATGTTTGAGGAAGACGTTTCCATTGTTGTATGATTGACAAAGGAGGATTATTGGTTCAAGTGTCACACTTTCTGTATGACAGAAGTTAAGAATCGGTGAGTGTCTTATGTTTAAAGTACATTGGTCAAACTTTTCCGTCTATGGACAGAGACATCTGTCAAAATGACTTTTTCGTCTTGACGGAACTTGTGTCAATGAAAAAAAAAATTACGATTTATCGGAGCTGATTTTGTGTTAGCTTTCGATCTCTTACCGGAAGTAGCTGTTCCTGTATTTCCGGCGCCTTCACAGGCTAACATTGGCATGTTTGACGACAAAAGTTTGCACGGTGTTCCGGAAAGTAGTCATGGCTTTTTTTTTTTGAAGATCTAGTATCATGCATCGAGGGCCAAATTAGAAACAAAAGAGGAGATGGCAATGGCTAAACGAAACTGATGACGGCAGTGAATAGCGCAAGTGGTGCAAGAAAATGAATGTGGCCGGCACGTGTTTCCGTATTGTTTTCTGTATCGTTTGCTCAAAAATGATCAGTTACGGAGCGAACGGAAACAAAAAAGTTCGAAGCCATGCTGATCACCCAGATGATTCTGATCACCCAGATGATTCTACCTTTGAGCACAGTCTTGATTTAAATAGTAAAGTGACCATTTTAAACCGTTTGTGAGGGAAATTTTGTTGATTTTTGGAATGTTTGATCAGTTCAGATTGGGTGAGAAAAATTTCCCTCCTTGAGCTTTTATATTGTGGTTTGTTTCTACACTTTTAGACTTTAACTTGAAAGAGCATGTACAGTAAGCTATAAATATTTTTATCCATTTAAATTAATTAATGGAACATAAAGTCTAACAGTAACTCACAAAAGCAGGTTATATTTAAGCTTTTTACTGCAGAAATCATGTTACAATTTTTTTTCCTGGTGCAGGAGAGCCAACGAAATTGGCCTGAAAATTGAAAAATTCAATTTCGCCCGGGAGGGCTTTGCCCCCCTGGACCCCCCAACAGGGCACTGCCCCTGTTCCCCATCGGGGCCTAGGCGGCCCTTGGAGCCCGGCCATATTTCAGTCTAATCCAGTTTTGTAGGTTTCACCCATGAAAGTAAGTAGAACAATGAGGGAAAATGGTTGCAAACAATGCGTAACAGTGGACAAAGGCTTCAGAACATTATGTCAGCATTTTGTGAAAAGGAGAAAACAGGGTCATAAAGAATGCTGACCAGAACACTTGACAGGTAGGCACATATTTAAGCATTGGAAATAAATGATGGAGCTCTATGATACAAAACGGAACTATGAGTACGAAATTGCAGATGTATGGTGTAGAAGTGGAAATTGCCTTTTAAGAAAGGAGACAAACAAAACAAAACAAAAGAAAAAGCCAGAGCAGGTGATTGATTTATTCTGCTGTTTAATAGAGAAAACTAAGAATCGGACAGCAAAAGAAATAACCAAAGTGAACTGACTGATAAACCTGTTAGCAACAACATGCTTATGGAAACATCTTTAGGTCGTATCAATCATAAACTTTAACATTGTCATGATGGAGTTGATGTCCAAACACTGGTCTCAGGTTTTTTAAGGTGTTGTTTGTGTGTAAGGTGTTCAGTTCTAACAAAAGTTTGTGATGACAAATATTAATGGAATGGGTTTGTGTGCAAAGCAACATGGTTTCCCTTTGAATGATTAGAATGGGGCGAAATGTGAATGATAAACATGCAGACCTTTTGAAATGTACAATATGTTCATAAACATTATCCCACTCCCACCACCTCCAGTCCGGTGAAAGAAGTGTGAAAGATGCACCATAAGAAAGGTGGGGTGAACCAAATATGTTGTTGTTAAAAAATGATGTGCGTGTTGCTTATGTCCATTACATTTAAACATGTAGAAACAATGAATATAAAAAAAAAAGAAGAAAGAAAGAAAAAAGGGACTGAGCTTTGTGTGGTAAATATGAATTTGAAGAATTCGAAACAGTAAAGGAAGGGTCAATATTGAAGTGTCCTGTTGTTTTCAGTAACTTTAATTTTTTTTTGCCTTTCTTTTTTTAATGTGAATATTAAGAGATTGTTACTGATGTATTCAGATGGAACAAGTAAGAATGTAAATAGATACTCTGAAGAACACTTAAAACTAGGAATTGAAATGGAAGTTGGCAAATCATATCTTAGGGGCTGAAAATATTACAGTTTACAAAGTACTTCCTGACAAACAATTGTTCAATCAGCAAGCATCCAGTATTTGTTCTTTTCAGTTATATTCATATTTTTTGATGTATGTAGTAACCTGTTTCAGGTGACCGTGGTGGCAGCGGTGGTGGCGGTGGCTATGGTGGCAAAAGTGACCGCGGTGGTGGCGGCGGTGGTTATGGCGGTGGTGCCGACATGGAGATCCAACAGGACACGATCTTTGTGTCTGGTATGGGAGAGGATGTAACAGAGGACGGTATGGTGCAGCATTTTGGCAGCATCGGTGTCATCAAGGTCAGTGGTAGCCTTTATTATATGGATATGCTTGAAGGTGGATTTATTTTAAAGGAAATTTTTTTTTTATATGAAACAAAGCTTATGATAGTCTGCCAGAAGAGAATGCTTGCATTAATTTTTTTTTTACATACTTTACCAATACATCAGAGTTTCAGAAAGGTGTGTCGGTTGGCCTTGAAATCAAATGAAGCATGACTTTTTTTTGTTTTGTTTTGTTTTTAAAGATTGAAAGTCTCAGACTAGAAATTTGGATGAACTGCCAGATGATATGAAACCTCAGAATAAATGGTGGGATGGATGAAAGGAAGGGACTGTAATTCATGTGGATTTTGTGGCTGAAAAAAATTCTAAGAAGAGAAAGTTTGTGTTCAGTGAGAAACAGTTGATACCTCTCTCTGGAAAAAATAACCAGAGACTGAATATAATGTATTTGACACTTAAAGTTTGATTTAATGTACATAAGTGAAAATAATGCCAGTATTTCCAACTGATGGGTAATAAATCTGGTAGCCTGCATACTATGTACAATTTTTGTGATATATAGTAAAGATACGAGTTTAAATTTCTAAGCTTGTACTTATTGTGGAACAATTGATAGGACTGATGATTGCTCTGTGCTGTTCAAGTCTTCAGTTGGAAGTTGTGGTGTGTATGTAATTTGTGTGTGTGTGTGTGTGTGTGAACATGCCCACCCACATCAGTATTTGTATTACTGGTTTGTAAGTATATTACGGGTTGAGATCAACTGTACTGTTAGCCTAAAAAAATCAGAGGTGGTTGAGGGCCCCACATATGACAGTGCTGTGAGTAACAGGGGAGTCTGCATGCCCTAGTCTGTCTTTTTGTGCAGTAGGGGAGACGGTTTACAAACTGAATTTAACCTGTTGGCTATCTTTTGCCACAGAGATTACCAGATGGTTTCATAATAATGGCTGAAATCAGAGGAATGGGAAGTTTTTTTTAGAGCTGCTCATGGGAACCAGAACTTCTCTTGCAGACTGACAAACGCTCTGGGAAGCCCAAAGTGTGGATCTACAAAGACAAGATGACTGGTGTCCCAAAGGGAGAGGCTACAATCACCTTTGAGACCATCGAGCGCCCGCTAGCGCCCGGCCGGAAATCACACAGCCAAAACGCTGAGCGCCCGCCAGCGCCCGGTAAAACACGTGGCAACAATGGGCGCCGCATGTTTCTCGTAGAAAAGGAAGTCTCGCGAGAACGTGACTTCCTTCTTCCTGTAGCCATTTACTTCCGTTTGCAAAAAAAAACCGCGAGTCGATACGTGCCGTGGTTCTCGAGTTTCGAATTTTTTAAAGTTTTGAGGTCGAAATGCCGTTTTTTCACCGTGGCTAACCTTGAGTTCTGCGTTCTATAATGAGATTTAGTGATGGAGATACTGTGTTTTGTAGATTTACGGCATAAGACTTAGTGAAAGTGCTGGGTAATGAAGCTTAGAGTGACCTAGATTTCGACTGGGATGAAGTTCCAGGTATGATGAACAACAATTCGGAAGAAAGTTCTGAAGAAGATTTTTTTTTTTTATTTCCCGAGTAAATGGCTCCTGTGACATTCTTCAAACTTACGATATAGCACATATATATTCGTAGGAATTTTTAAAATTATTTTCATTTCGTTATTTCCTTTAAAAAACCACGAGTCGATACATGCCGTGGTTCTCTAGTTCAGAATTTTTGAAAGTTTTGTGGTCGAAATGCCGTTTTTCACCATGGCTAACCTTGATTTCTGCTGCTCTATAATGAGATTTAGTGATGGAGATACTGTGTTTTGCAGGATTTACGGCATAAGACTTAGTGAAAGTGCTCGGTAATGAAGCTTAGAGTGGCCTAGATTTCGACTGGGACTGGGATGAGGTTCCAGGTATGATGAACAACTATTCGGAAGAAAGTTCTGAGGAAGATTTTTTTTTTATTTCCCGAGTAAATGGCTCCTGTGACATTCTTCAAACTTATGATATAGCAACATATATATTTGTAGGAATTTTAAAAATTATTTTCATTTCATTATTTCCTTTCCTCTCTTTTAAATTAATTTTTTAATTGGGTAACCATGTTCAAATTACGGAGTTACTTACCTTGCCGATGGTTTTCGGAGTAACTAAGCTCCGATAAGTGCATACTGAAGAGAGTTAGTTTACTGAGAGTTGTTAATTCAGAATTATTGGTGAGGCAGGTATGCTCTAAAGATAAAAAGTGTCAAAAGAGACCAGGAACTGAGGGGGGGGGGGGGTGGGGGGAAGAGGCTTGATGTGATGGACTTTGTGCAGGATCAGTGAATTGTGTCCCATTTAGAATGCAAGTTTTATGCAGATTACTAAAAAGACAACAATTTTTTGCCCAATATGTTGACTGCAATGCTAGTTATGCCATACCATTACCTGTTACAGCATCGTCATGCTATTACATACCTGCCTTGGTATCATCATGCTATTAACCTGTTGACTGCAACACTGGGTATAGCACACGTATTTGGCATGCTGCTATTAACCTATGGACTACTATGTTGAGTATGCCATATGTTCCTGTTCTGGTATCATCATGCTGTTAACCTGTTGACTGTCATGCTGGGCATACCATATGTGTACCAGCTTTTGGTATCATTGTGCTATTAACCTGTTGACTGCTGTGCTAGAAATCATAACTGTTCAGTATCATTATGCTAATAGCCTGTTCACTGACTTGTGAAGAAAACCATACATGCCTGTCCTAGTATCATCATGCTAATAACCCATTAACCACCATGATGGGTATACCATGTGTACCTGCTTTAGTATCGTTGTCCTATTAACCTGTACACTGTCATGCTAGAAATACACATACCTCTTTTGGCATCAAATGCTAATAACATGTTGACTAAAATGCGGTGAATATTGTAGTATCTGTTCTGGTATCATTGTACTATTAACCTGTTCACTGCCATGCTAGAGACATCATATGTACCTGTTCTGGCATCATCATGCTGTTAACTTGTTCACTACCATGCTATGTTAGGAATATTATACGTACCTGTTCTGGAATCATTGTGCTATTAACCCTCTTCAGTATGTATTTAACTGCGCTTACTTGTGCCAAAAAACCTATGGCAAGAGAAGTAACTCCGTAATTTGAATGGTTACCCATTTAAAAATTGATCTAAAAGAGAGGAAAGGAAATAATGAAATGAAAATAATTCTAAAAATTCCTATGAATGTATATGTTTGCTATATGAAAATTTTAAAGAATGTCACATGAGCCATTTATTTGGGGGGAAAAAATCTTCTTCAGAACTTTCTTATGAATTGTTTGCTCATCATATCTATAACGTCATCCGAGTCGAAATGTAGGTCACTCTCAGCTTCATTACCCTGCACTTTCACTAAGTCTTATGCCGTAAATCCTACAAATCAGCTCATCTTCATCACTAAATCCCATGATAGAATGCCAAAAATCAAGGTTAGCCATGGTGAAAAAAAAAACACAGCACTTTGACCACAAAACTTAAAAAAAAAAAAAAAAAAAATCACAACTCAAGAACTACGGCATGTATCGAGTTGCAGTTTGTTGCAAACAGAAGTGGATTGTAGAAGGAAATTGAAAAAGGAAGTCACGTTCTCGCAAGACTTCCTTTTTTCTACGAGAAACATGGCGGTGCCCATTGTTGCCACATGTTTTTTTACCGGTTGTTGGCAGGTGCTCAGCCTTTCGGCAGTGAAATTTCTGATTGGGCGCTAGCGGGCACTTGCATGTCAAGAGAGTTAACCTGCTGACTTCCATGCTAGTCGGCATTAGTTGCCCCAGTGCATTTTTTGTCACTGTTTCTCAGTATAAACAAACCTGGAGTGTTTCAGAACACTCAAGTGAGATAATAATTGATCAGCTTAAACGAACCCGGAGTTTTCCAGAACTGTTTAGTAGTGAGATAATAATTGACTTCAGTTATACATGATCAGCGAAACCTGAATGCAGAGCCATTAGGTCCTGTTGGTGATTGAGTTTCTCCATCTGTCTTGTCATGAGTTGGTCAAGCATTGGCTACAGCCAGGGGATGTCTGCTCACAGCTTGCACTGTAGAACTGAGCAGTTCTGTGTTTTGGGACTGAGCCAAGTCTGTGGCTGACTCAGTCCTGGTTTCCGGACCTCAAGTCACTCACCCTGGTCCCCCCCCCCCCCCCCCACTGCATTAACCACCCAATGGGACATGCTCAGGCAACCCTGATCGGGTCACCCTCACTCCAACCCCCAGAAGCTCCGCCTCCACACCTGGCTCCTGTGCCAGCCCGACTGCGAGCACCTGCCACTACCCTAGGAGGGACAGATCCCAGTCCGTCCTAGACATCCTCGAAGGGGCGGGGGCCTCACAGGACCTTCAGGACCTTGTGACGGTCTCTCGCAGGGCAAGCACAGAGTCGCTCTATGACTATCAGTGGGAGAGATGGGTCTCTTGGTGCTCAGAAAACTCTGTTCCTCATGACTGCCCTTCCAATATCCAGATAGGAAATTTTCCATCTCACCTATCCTCCTCCCGCGAGCTCACGGCTAGCTCCGTACAGGGCTACAGGTCGGCCATCTGCACGACCATCCGCCAACTTGGCAGTCCCTCCTTTGAGAATGACTTCCTTCTCAGAGATATCTCTGGGGGGGGGGGTTATCTACGCGAGTCCCAGTTGCCTAGACGCACCCCCCTTAGGGACCTCTTTATCATTCTCGACGCTCTCAGAAAACCCCCCTTCGAGCCTGTCCCCACTTTGCCCTTTGACCTCCTTTCTGTGAAGACCACCTTTCTCCTCGCCCTGGCTTCGGCCAGAAGGCAAAGCGAGATCCACGCTATCAGCTGGGACCCCAGAGACATTGCCTTCCACAGGGATGGCTCTGTCTCCCTCAAATTCCTTCCCGAGTTTTAGCTAAGAATCAGGAACCAGGCACTCCCTCCTCATCCTTCGTCATCCGCCTGCTGGCGGATATCCTAGGAAGCCGGGGAAAGTGGGTGAGACATGGACTTGTGCCCTTCCAGGTGTCTCCGATACTACTGGGAACGTTTGCGCCCCAGGCGCGCCTCCCAGAGACATCTTATCTCTATCAACCCAAGCAATATTATAATTTGTCCATTTGTTTTTTGACACAAATGTGATAATTGTTGGTTTTCTGTCTGACAGGCAAGGATTTCAATGGCAGCATCATCAAGGTGGAACTTGCCCAGCGACCTGCATCTAACTTCTCACGAGGGCGAGGAAGAGGTATTCTGGGTTTTTTTTTTTTTTTTTTTTTTTTTTTTTTGTGAATGAAGTAATTTTCATTTTATGTTATGTCATTTTCCCTCTTTTATTTCAAAATTTGACATTTTGTCTCAATCACTTATTATTTTTGTGTTTAAAATTTGTGTTGTTTAGATAAAACTTGAATGCTCTAGAGTGGAGGCCTCTTTTCACACAGCTTTTATGCAGTTCCCAGGGTTCGTACCGAGTCCTGGAAGTCTGGAAAAGTCTTGGAAAAATGGAAAGGCTTTTCTAGGGCTGGAAAGTCTTGGAAAATTTGCTTTTACCCAGCAGGGTTTGGAAAAGTCATGAAATTTCCAGAGTTCCGTCATGAACGTTCAAGTCATGAACTGAAACAAAATTATTTACATCAAATTTTGGAAAAGGTCGATGTCGATTTGCCACCCCGTCAACACTCGCGCATCAGAACTGCAGAATTATTTATTTTCCTCAATTCAAGCCTGCCTCTTTTTTAAACAGTATGTGTCATGTTTTACAAGAAAGGATAAAATACTTGATTTATGCTACTGTAATATCATCTGCATACAAGTGTGTTCAGCTCCCCCCTGTTGGTCAGTCTGATCACAATGCCATTCATCTCTTGCCAGCTTACAGACCAAAAGTGAAAACACAACCTATCACTAAAAAGCAAGTGCAGTGTTGGACACAAGAAAGTGTTGATGAATTACAGGCTTGTTTTGAATGTACAGATTGGAATTTGTTTTTGAATTCTAGTTTTGACATTAACGAAGCCACCGATGTTATTTCCAGCTACATTTCTTTCTGTGAACACATGATTGTACCTACTAAAACTATCAAAATATTTCCCAACAACAAACCTTGGGTTACAAAATCTCTGAAAATGAAACTAACTCTAAATGAAAAAAAAGAGCTTTTCAATCAGGCAATAAAAGCGATCGTAAGGTTGTAAAAAAAAACTGCAAACGGAGATTGAAGAATCAAAGAGAGCTTACAAGAGAAAAGTTGAAAACATGTTCCAGAATGGAAATATGCGAGATGCATGAAAGGAATAAAGGTTTATCAGGTTCAGGTAAATGTTCAAACCAAAAAAATATTAGTAAAAAAAAACAGCAAAAGAACAGAAGCAATTTGCAGAAAAGCTGAACGATTTTTACTGTAGATTTGATGATAAAGATTTTAGTAAAGAATAAAAGAAGTGAAGGAAGAACTCCAAAGCAATGTTAAAAACGATGTTGATGGAAGTGATTCTGTTGTGATTGAGGAAAATGATGTTCAGTTTTTTTTCAAACGTTTAAATGTGAGAAAGGCAATGGGCCCTGATAATATCTGTGGAAAAATTGTTGAAGGTGTGTGCTTCTCAGCTCTCCTATGTTTACAGTCGTTTGTTTACCTGGTCACTTAGAGAATGTATAATTCCTGTTTTTATGGAAAAATGCCACTGTATGTCCTGTTCCCAAAAAACGCAACCCAAGCTGTTTAAATGATTACCGACCAGTTGCCCTCACATCTGTTGCAATGAAATGTCTTGAAAGAATTGTCCTCAGTTATGTTTTAAAAGACTACACAGTACCAAGACCCGTTTCAGTTCGCATACCAACAGAACAGATCAACAGAGATGCCACTGATGCCACACTCACACTTCTCCATCATGCTTTTTCACACCTCGAAAAAAACCTGCCTCCTTTGTACGCATCTCTTTATTGATTTCTCATCAGCATTCAACACCATACAACCACATCTGATGGCAAAGAAACTCATTAACATAAATGTGGGTAACAAGCTCATTCTTTGGATAATTGATTTTCTTACACAGAGGACACAGTCTGTTCGATATCAAAGTGTTGTTTCGTCTTCCAGAGTCATTTCAACTGGCGCACCCCAGGGTACTGTTTTATCACCAGTGCTTTTTACTCTGTACACAAATGATTGTTCAGGAAGTGATTCAACTTTGTACATTAAATATTCAGATGACTCAGCACTTGTAGATCTTTCCAACTCTGATTCTGTTTTTACAAGGAGGTTCAAAGATTTGTTGACTGGTGCGATCATAACTATCTTGATCTGAATGTAACAAAACGAAAGAAATGTTGATTGATTTTAGAAAGAATCCAAAAGCTGTACCACCACTTTTTATCAAAGGTGCTGAAGTAGAACGTGTTGAATCATACAAATATTTAGGAACTTTTATAGATAATAAGCTGAATTTTAAATCCCATGTTGAGTATGTCCACAAAAAATGTCAAACCAGATTATATTGTCTTCGCAAGCTGCGATCATTTCATGTGAATACTGACATTCTTCGGACATTTTATTCATGCTTCTTGGAATCTGTTCTAACTTTCTCATTTATGTGTTGGTATGGTGGGTTGACTGTGAAGAGCAGAAATGTGCTTGAGAAAGTGGTGAACGTGGGAGGAAAAAATCGTTGGTGAGAGACAAAAAAGTCTGAGTGAGCTATATAGGTGCCGTGTTGTTTGTAAAGCGAAGAAGATTACGTGTGACCAGACCCACGTTCTTGCAAATCAGTATGACCTTCTTCAGTCAGGACGAAGATATCGATCGGTTAAATGCAGAAGTGTCAGATTTAAACAAAGTTTTTTATTCCCCTGTCCATTGATTTTCTTGAACCGAGAAGATGTTTAATTGAAATCCAAATTCCTCTATATGAATGTATGTCATATGTGAGAAAATGGGTAATGTGGCTAAATTATTGTTTATTTGCTGTAGACTTCGGACATCGATTTTCGCCTCTCGAATCGAATTGTGTTGCGTGTCGTCTGCTTTTCAAGCAAAGGGAAGCAATTCAATAGTCGGTTATCGTTTGCGCATGCGCAGTTCGACTTCCGACAAAAGGGCACCATGCTCTATCATCTTCGGCGAAGTCCGATACTGTTGCGTCTGTCATCATGCCAAAGGGAAATTACGCATTTGATCCGTTGTGGCTACAGAAGGAAGAATATCGAAGCTGGATCACTGAATGCAGAGACAACAAACATGCGTTTTTTTTCTGTAAAGTGTGCAAAAAGACCGTTGATGTTCGGACAATGGGCGAATTGGCGGCGGTTGCAAATCACGGAAAGAGGAAAAAATACGTGGAATTGGATAAAGCGAGTAGGCCGTCGGTAGTCTTACGGACTTCGTTCGGCAATCATCAAATTCATCAAATCGAGTCAAACCCTTTCCTCAGTAAGAATCGTCAGCCAGCCAATCCAGCAAGTGGGACAGATGTGTGTTGAATCTGAAGTTTAGCAAAAAAAAATAGGGGCCCCTAAAAGGCCTTAAAAATCAAAATGAAGAGGCTGGAGGCCCTAAAAGGCCCTAAAACCAGAACAGCCTAAAAAAAAAAAAAAAAAAAAAATGTGAAACAAACACAACAACAACAAATCAAGAAGAATGATGATCAGAAAAAAAAAACAAAAAACCGATTTTCATAATAGGTAAATGCCGAATCAGTACTGATCGATCATGGTGTAAAGTCGTTCAAGGGAAGTAACTCCACGACAAAGTATTTGTGCTGTCCGCCATCTTGGATTTTCCATGTGTTGAACGAAGCAAGGCCACAGTTCGTTTTTCAACGAAATTTGACATTTCATTGAGAGTTTCTTTATAAGATTTTTCGTCAGTTTCACTCAGAAACATGGGGAAGTGCTTATTCCAAGATCTGTGGCTTGATAATTCTGAATATAAACTCTGGCTTCGCCAAGATAACTTAGACAAATATCGGTTCTATTGTAGTTTTTTGTAAGAAGGGAAAAAGGCCTTCAAACTCGCCAAAAAGGGAAGAAACATTCAGACTTGGAGAAGGCGAGTGCTACAGCGGCAGTGTCCTTAATAATTTTTTTTTTAAAGATCGTGACAGTGGGCAAGCTTGAAGTAGACTAGTACATCAACAAGTTTTTGTTCAAAAAAGCACTTTGTTGCTGGTCCTTCAACGAGTTCTAGTGCTTCTACTGCAACTTCGTTTGGCCCTACTGCCCCTCTGACACCCCTGTTCTTTCCCTTAACCCCCATATTTGAATCACCAGCATCCTAACACAACTACATGATTACACTAGTCCATCACCTCAGCTGCAACCCACTATATATATTCCATAAATTCACACACCCACTCATACCACATTAACTTGCAGTGCCCCCCCCCCCCCCCCCCCCCCCCCCCCCCCCCCCCCCCCCCCCCCCCCCCCCCACTGACCACTTCCTTTCCTTTGTCCACATTATGTCCCCCCCACCCCACCCCTCTGTGCACAAGTATTCTAAGGGGCTTGTGTCTCCCTCCCCTCCCCTCTACATACATATATAGTATGTATGCTTAGATGTATGTGCATGTGTTTGTCAGTGTGTGTGTGTGTGTGTTTTTTTTTTTTTTTTTTTTTTTTTTTTTAACACAGATTCCCATATATGACCACTATCATTATTACCACCACTCATAAGATGTCCTGTGTATGCTAATAATTTTTTTTTTTTTTTTTTTTTTTTTTTTTTATATGTATGTGTGTGGATGTGCCTGTGTACGCATGTATGTGTGTGTGTGTGTGGGTGTATGTACATGTGTGTGCGTGCATGTATCATGCATGCGTGTGTGCATGAGACGGTGATGATTTCGCCTGTGACAACCATCACCATCAATCAGTCATTGATCCCCCCCCCCCCCCCCCCCCCCCCCCCCAGTGTTTTTTTTTTTTTTTTTTTTTTTTTTTCAACTGGCATTATCATGCCAAAGCTATCATGCTATTTCACTTATGGCAATGATCAATCATCAAATTTATTTTTTTTTTTTTCTCCCCCACCCCCCACCGGCATTAATACATCAATGCCACCACAGTATTTCACTTATGACAATGGTCACCACCCTGTAGTACTGTAGATCTCATCTCAGTGATCAACATCCATCAGTCATTGATCATTTCCTTTATTCCCCCACTGGCATTATCGTACTTTGCCAATACACTATCCTACTCCTTTTACAAAAATGACCATCATCCTACACCACTGTGGATCATACCTACACCTTGACCATGATCATCATCCACCCATCTTTGAACACCTCCCCCATTCCCCCGCAAGCATTTTACACCAATGCCCACAACATTATCCCACTTATACAATTATCATCATCCTACAGTACTGTTTACTCAAATCATACATGATCATCACCCATCAGTCATCTACCCCTACCCCCTCCACCCTCTTTCTCAACCTGCAATATTATACTAATGCCACCTTATTATTCCACTTACCACAATGACCATGATCCTACAGTACTATTGATCTCACCCATGCCAATGAGCATCACCCACAGGTCATTGATATTTTCCTTTATCCCCCCCAACTTGCACCATCACCACTACATTTTTCCACTTATATAACAATAGTCATCATCCTATGGTACTACTGATCTAAAATGATTACCATTTCTCGTTACTACTGAAAATACTCCCATCCAGTGAACACCTTCATACTGCACTATATATGGAAATGAAGAAGCTGACCAATTGACAAAGGAATGAGGACAGCAGCCCCAACTGTAAAAGGTCGCCTCCTTGGAATAAATCAAAAGTATTTCCAAGAGGACAAATAGGAGATGACTTGAGTACTGGACTGTTCTCACTGGACTGTTCTCTCCTTCAACCAGAGGCAGTGTGTGCTAGTCAATCAAGGACAAGGCAGCTGTTAGTCAGGTGGAAAGAAAGCATAGGCCTACTTTTTTCTTCATCTTGTGACTTGTATTCCTAAGACTTCTGCCTTGTGTGTGCTGCAAGAACACTGTGTTTACTCTAGCCATTGTAAAAGATTTCTTTGTTTTCATACGGATATGGAATTGACAAGATTCATACCAGAAAGTGATTAGGTACTTGCTGAATGGAGGTCTTTATTGGAGAAAAGAAAATCGCATCTGTGGGAGGCAGTGGTGAGCACTTTTCAGCATTTTCGTGTGCCCGATGGCCCTATTTTTGTAAATTTTAGGCCCTAAAAAAGGCCCTAAAAGGCCCAATGGGACATCCGTCGATATACCGCAAACAACATGCCCCTACAGCCCTTGCAGAATCGTAACGAAAACTTGAACACACATGAAATGATAAAACTACGTTTTCCTCAACGTTTTTGTCCTGAAACCACATTCACTTGCTCTTTAGTGAAGCCTGAGTCGAATCCAAAAGAATACTTGGTCAGATGTGGTTCGTCATGTCCCGGAGACATGCCCTTTTAACATTTCGCTACTGCTTTCTATTTTACCGGGTCCGATCCAACGTTTCGTATTCTTTCAAACCGAGGTGTGTCATTGACACAGTAAATCCACTGATTTAGCGGTTTGGTCAGCATATTTTTTCAAAAACAGAACAAATTTACCGTGCACTGGATTCATGTCCGATCGACATCACCGACCTTTTGGGGATAAAAATATACCGCACTGCTTGTTTCAGCCATCTGCAATTTGTATCCGTTCGCCGGGTCACGTGTTCTTCAACGGACACGAAACCAGGAGCAGACGATGTCAGAAAGGCGAAGAATCAGTAAACGTTTATTCATAGCCACCAATGTTTACCTCGACACACAACTGACACTTAGAATCACACATGCGCAAAATATAATGAAAACCATTTCTGATTGGCCTCGTGGTGAACGCTAACTGCCTTCAAGATATGTGCGAAACACTGCTGAACACGAAAGTGCCAACCGTTACGTAGGCGGCTTCGTTTCCCATCACTTCATTTGAATTTCCGTGAATTCTGCTGTTACTACTGTCCCCACCGAGGAAATGCCAGAAATCACATCTGACACTTACGTTTTACGTGTAAGAAAGTAAAACCGATCACAAGCGATACAATTAGATTTGGTTATTCTTATGCTTTATGACGTTGCGGACCGTGATAGAGGGGGCATCTCAATGGTCAGTTACTTCAATATTGTAAACTCACGGTCGGTTGTGTGAATATTTTCCTAAAATTCTAGCATTGTGTTGTTCAAAATGTATCATTTCATGAAAGATGTTATATCATATAATGCATAAAGTTGAGCGAAAAGTAAGAGTTTGATATAAGTTAACTGCTATTTTCTGTTAGAATGACTGATCAAGTCTAAAAATATAGTTTTAATTTGAAATCAGATTCAAGGCGTTCTGTGTTGTTATCATTATCATTATCTTTTTTAAATATCTCATTCAACTGAAACTCCTGGAGTAATTTTTCAGTCCATCATAAGCCACTCCCCCCCCCCACCACAGAAACACACACACACACACACACACACACACACACACACACACACACACACACACACACACACTCACACACACACACACACACACACACACACACACACACACACACACACACACATCATAATTTAATGTCCCGTCACACAAATTGGTGATTGAAGACATTTTGAAATGACCTTTTTTTTTTTTTTGAGAGATCATCAGAGAGAGAGAGAGAGAGAGAGAGAGAGAGAGAGAGAGAGAGAGAGATCACATAGTGTAATAAAAGAAATGGAGAGAATCCACAAAGGGGGATGGAAAGAGAATTAAATGTTATAAGGAGAAAGCAGAAAAGAAACAAAAGTGTAATAAAAGAAATGGAAAGAATCTGCAAAGGGGGATGGGAAGAGAATTAAACGTTATAAGGAGAAAGCAGAAGAAACAAAAATATGGCCTAACTGGATGATTTGTAGCGCTTAAAGATAAAACAAAAAATAATGATTTATTATGCTGAATGATATATTTGACTAAATATATGTACATTACACGATACAGATACAGTTCCCGTGAGGCTGTCTTTTCCAATTTGCTTTGTAAACCTTGTAAACTTTTGTGTCAGTGTCAGTCAGACTGTAGCATTGTGCAAAGCTTTCTTGATTGTTTATGAACTGATCTGTTTAAAATTCAGTATCAAGTTGTTCCAATGAGTACTTATAGTTTTCCACAAACATGTGGACTGCAGTAGCTCATATCACCAAAGCACCTATAAGGGGTTCTCCCTTCTATTTTTCATATTTGATCGACTTAAAAATGAATAACTAAGTATGGTTTGACCATCCTGTTTGCTTTTGAACTGATCTTATTCATGTTGTTATTTATTGCATTTTACAACTGACCCTTGTCCATTGTTTCAAGAATTAAATGAACAAAAGATACACTGACTGCTTGTGCTGTGCTTGCTTACTTTTTCTTTGAAATGAGCAGGCTGACTTGTTTTATGTTCCTTAGCAGCTGTAGTGGATGTTTACATAATACACCATAATGTACAAAGAGGAGCTGGTGTCAGATGTGATGACGGACATGAAAACTCTACCTCATTCTTCACTTACAAACTGACAGAACTGCTGACTTTTAACATCATCTTAGTAATATCATCCAGTGTTCCAGAAAGCCCCAGTTTCACAACCCTTGGTCTGGCATTACTGTACCGTTACTGACATTTTTCATGTTCAACAACACAACTGATTTATCACTGGGTGATCTGATATTTTTCATGTCATCAGAAAAAAAATAATATAAGTTATCTTTTTCATTCTATTTTAGATGTAACTTTCAAGAATTACACAAATTTTTACCCGTTTCAAGTTTTGAAATTCTGTTACCCAAGTCCCATTTCTTGCACGACCTTTTGTCACTGGCTCATATATAAATTATATAATATAAAAAAATCCCCCCCCCTACCCCCTTAGCATTATTATCAATCCACCTTAACCACAACCATCACAAATATATCACACCACCCCACTAAACCAGCTACACAATCCCATCATTTCACTCCCCCCTCCCCCTACGCACCCCCCCCCCCCCCCCCCCTTTTTTTTTTTTTTTTTCCTCTCCCATAATCCCCTCTGTCGTTTCCGTCTGGTGGCCATTCTTCCTACCACATGGACAGATAAGTCTTCGTTCTTTGTACTGTCCTAATTGTTAAATGTGATTTTTTTTTTTTTTTTTTTTCCCCCTGAAGAAGATCCAAGAGGTCGAATTGCATTGTGTCTTGTCCTGTGCTTTGTTTGTCAATGTCCTTGGCGGTAACTAACCCCCTCTCTTTCTAAATTTTGCTTCATTCTCCGCCATCAGTCACTCCATTTTAAAACAACAACAGCAACACAAAAAAAAACCCAGTTAAGTGTGGAGCTACAGGAAGGCTACCCACATTCACCTTTTAAAAGGGGTTACCCTGCTCCCTATCCTGCCCAGAACAAGCACTAGGCTAGTCCAGGCCCGCCAACCATTCACACACACTTCCACACGACAGCACATACAGTGGCTGTATTTTAAAAGTAAAGTTTGCTGAGCTCCCTCCTGAAATGTGCTAGAGAGGAGGCCTCGGCTGCAATGAATATGTCATGCTTTTTGATGAATCTTTGAGCAAGGACTTGAAACAGAAGCAGCTGGACATTCATGTCAGATACTGGTCCGGAAAGCAGATTGAAAGTTTTCTTTTTCTGATTTCTCAATTTCTGTATAAAGACTTCATTTTTTTTTTTTTGTATATACATGATATTGAGCGTGGAAAAGACTACAGAAGTGTAATCACCTTATCATCATGGCTGGATTACATGTGTAAGTTATTATTCACTCTTTTTTTCAATTGTATGGCTAAATTTGCCCCTTAAAAATTAAAATATCCCCTTTAGAAACCCTTGAAAAACCCTTGAATTTTTTTCCTGTGAAGAAGAAGTGGGAACCCTGTTACATCTAAATGGCTACTCTTTGCATGGTAAAGGAACTGTGACTGTTAAATGATACTGTGATTCAAGTGCTGGCAGTGTGAACAAAGAAGAGGAAACTGGAAATTTGTGTGAAAGACCTTAAGTCTGATAAATAAGAAAGTGGAAGAAATCAAAAAGTAAAACTGGGATCAAGATACATTTTCAGGTGTGAGTAGAATTGTGTAAATTTTAAATTACATGTAATGGTAAAGGAACTATGACTGTAAATGATGGTGTGTGATTGGTAAGTGAATTGTTCATTCTGTTGTGTTCACTTGCATTTGTGTGTGTATCATTTGTGTGTGTGTGTGTGTGTGAGTGAGTGAAGCGCGCATATATAATATGAAGGTTGAGGGGGTGAGTGGGAGGTGAGATGGGGGTGGGTTTAGTCCTGGATTTTGGTCATGGAAAAATATTGCTGAGGTCTTGGAAAGGTATGGAAAAAGTATGGAATTTTGTTTTGACTAATTGGTATGAACCCTGAGTTCCTTTGAACTCTCACTACTGCATTCACTGTCCAAAACATTGTGTTACAGAGGGGTAAACATAGGTCTGAGTCAACCAGAGGCACTCATTGGTGCATGTCTTTTGCTTGTAGGAGGACCTCGTGGTGACAGAGGGGGGCGTGGTGGAGTTTTGGTGGCGGTCGTGGTGGTGGAGGTAAGTCTATGGGAGCAAAATATTTTCCTAAAACGGTTTGTCATGTGTGTATGAATAAAGTTGAAAGATGACATATTGATGTGTCTGATAATGGAATGTGCATTATAAGGTATTGATGCATCTGACATGAGATAAGATAAAGGAAAGCCCAAAGATGACATATTGATGTGTCTGATAATGGAATGTGCATTATAAGGTATTGATGCATCTGACACGAGATGAGATAAAGGAAAGTCCAGGAAATTGAGATATGTGTTATTGGTCATTTTGTGAGAGGTAGTTATATATGTATTCATTACATATGTGTAAACTATCTGGATGTCTTCTTGTTTGTTCTGTGTGCTCTATGTTGTCATTTGTCACTGAATTTGATGTTGTAAGCAACATTTCTTTGGAGTTATTTTCGTCTTTTATTTCATCAGTGGAGTGAGAGTTTCTGTACTTGTCATTAATATCTGGTGAAAGGTATATATACATGAACACCTCCCATAAAATAATCAGATTGTGTTTTTTTTTAAGATTTTGAGATGTACATATCACTCTCTGTTGGCAGTAGATAGGTTCTATTTGAAAGAGGCTCAGTTGATCCTTTTGTTTTTTTTCCCTTTAATTTTTAAGATTGAGTGGTTGAGACAGCGAACTGGTTGATTTTTTGTTGTTGTTTTTGAAGAACTCGTCTCAGATTCAAGGATGTCTAGAAAATTGCTTTATTTTCAGAGGCAGCAAAAAGGCATTTGGGGGGGGGGGGTGTCTGCAGAAGAAGAAAGGAAAAAAGGAAATACTTAATTGTCCCAAGTCTCGAACCATATCCAGTTTTTCCAGTCCAGGTGTCCATGATTCAATGTTCAACGCAGTGCTGCCTGCGCTTATTAAGGTGTATCGGAGCCAGTGTGCATGCATTAAGCAGACCAGTTCAGTGGCAGGGCACATATGTAGGTGAATGCTGTTTGTGAAGTAGATCTGAACTATGCCAGTCATGGTTTTAAAACGCTCTTTGAACATACGCGCTGCAAGAAGCATATGTATTGCAGTGTTTCTGTATATGTTAATCAGACCAATTCAGTGGCTGGCAAAAAGGTAGGTGGACACGTTTGTTTCAGCCCATTTTTTTTTCTGGTTTTGATCGTGCATAGGCTTCATCTTTGAAGGGGAAAAGACGATGCCTTGCATGTCACCTATTGTACGTCAAGGCGAGACTTTTGAGAAAAGCACAGTTGTCAGATTTGAGTGGACTGAAAAAAGACAAAAAAAAAAAAATCAGTAATAAAAAAGGTGAGCAGTTTTGGGGAAGTGAACAAGCCGGGAATGGCACATCGTTAGTTCTCTTTGTTGAAAAGAGCTGAACTATGCCAGTCATAGTTTAAACAGCATGCTTTAATATGTGCGCTGCAAGAAGTATGTTGATGCTTCAAGAGAGCTGGATTGTAATCAGACTGGACTTCATCTCTTCTGCCCGCCCCCCCCCCCCCCCCACTTAAACAAATGTACTTGGGAGTTTATTTTGATGGTGTGACAGCCCTGATAAGTGATACGTCATATGTAGCTCTTTTTTTTGTTGTTGTTGTTGTTTAAATATAAACACAGGGTTCATTCAGGTCTATCAAAAGTCTGGAAATATGAAGTCTATTTTCCAGGCCCTGCGGCTTGGAATAGCCTGGAAATGGAAGAATCGAGTACAGCTGCTTGATATTGTGCATGGCTGCTTTAATTTTCAGCGTCATTTAGCACTTGCAATGCACAAGAAAATTATTCCATGCCCTCAAATTTGATAGTGATATTTAGTGATTGTGATATTTAGTGATAGTGATATTTAGCGACTGCGTATTCACTTTTGCCATCGAATTACTACCGAGTTACTTCCCCTACATCAGGGTCTTGTCAACATCTGGGTCTTCTGGCCATTTCTTCCTGCTTGTTTGTGTTGCAAGATGGAAAAGTGTTCCATCAGTGCACTTTGGTTTTATAACATCAGTTTAAGACATTGCACTATAAACAAAGCCTTGAAAGTGGTATTGAAAATGCAGGTCTTGGTTTGGGAAAAAGTCTGGAATTTTAACCCTCTTGACCATCGAGCGCCCGCTAGCGCCCGGCCGGAAATCACACAACCAAAACGCTGAGTGCCCGCCAGCGCCCGGTAAAACACGTGGCAACAATGGGCACCGCCATGTTTTTCTCGTAGAAAAGGAAGTCTCGCGAGAACGTGACTTCCTTCTTCCTGTAGCCATTTACTTCCGTTTGCAAAAAAAACTGCGAGTCGATACGTGCCGTGGTTCTCGAGTTTTTCGAATTTTTTAAGTTTTGAGGTCGAAATGCCGTTTTTCACCGTGGCTAACCTTGAGTTCTGCCGTTCTATAATGAGATTTAATGATGGAGATACTCTGATTTGTAGGATTTACGGCCTAAGACTTAGTGAAAGTGCTAGGTAATGAAGCTTAGAGTGACCTAGATTTCGACTGGGATGAAGTTCCAGGTATGATGAACAACAATTCGGAAGAAAATTCTGAAGAAGATTTTTTTAATTTCCTTTCCCGAGGCTCATGTGACATTCTTCAAACTTACGATATAGCAACATATATATTTGTAGGAATTTTTAGAATTATTTTCATTTCGTTATTTCCTTCCTTCTCTTTTAAATTGATTTTTTAATTGGGTAACCATGTTCAAATTACGGAGTTACTTACCTTGCCGACGGTTTTCGGTGTAACTAAGCTCAGATAAGTGCATACTGAAGAGGGTTAAATTGCATTTCCTGTATGAACCATGGAACAACAAGAAATGAGACGCCCGAAGTTGCAGTATTTGTTCCAGAAGGAAAGGATATTGTTCTGTCATTACCCACCAGCATGTTGGCCCTGGACCCCAACCAGGACATTAGAAGCTTTTTTCAGAGGTTTTTCAAGTTAGCTGTTCTCCAGCCTGATCATAACATGAAGGAAAGGATGTGAAAAATTATCAGTTTATCACATTTCTAGCTCAGTTTTAGTAAAATCGGTAGAATGTGTTCCCACTTCAATGGTTTCACAAGGGGCAGGTGAAACAAATTTCACCCCAGATTGATATCCATCACCATTTCCTGCAGTGTGACTTGTAAAGACCATTTTGCCCATCATTTTGCCAGATTTGGTCTTGTCTGATCAAACATTAGATAATGATGTAATTAGCATGAAACAAAAGCTGAAGATGTGTTGCTTTGCAGGTATGGGTGGAGGCGGAGGTGGCGGCAGTGGTGGAAGCAGCAGCGGTGGTGCTTCCAGAGAGGGCGACTGGACCTGTGCAAACCCGTAAGTACCAGTGGACTGCTTTTTGATGGGGAAAACGTTGGTAACTGTTTACAGGATAATGTCATTTTTACTAATGAATTTTTACATTCAGTAATACAGACCTGTTTACCAATATAATCTCACTATTTTTTGTACACATTTGGCGAAAATATAACGAATATGGTGAACTGAAATAAAAAGGAAGAAAACTGTAGAAAAAAAGAATCTCAAGATGAAATTAGTTGCATGTATAGTATAGGTGTTTGTGCACTGTGACCAAAGAGTGACAGCTCATGCTGACTCGTGTGTGGGAACTTGTGTCTGGATGACGTTGGAACAACAGCAGGGACTACAAGCTCTGTAAGGAAAAAAAACAAAACAAAAAAAAAAAAAAAAAAAACAAACAAACAAACAAAACCAAATTGGCAAGAGTATCTGAATTTTTTGGCCGAGTATGTTGATGAATTAGTTTAAAAAATAATTTATTTTGAGCGAAAACCCCCCCACCCCCACCCCCCCCCAAAAAAAAGATACTGAAAGATCATGTATCTCTCTCCCCCCTCCCCCTTTCCTTCTCCCTCGCCTTAAGAAAAATTTCATAGATAACGTACATACATACAGTTATTTCAGTTGAAAAGTACATTGATAGTTCTAGGGTAAACCAGTCTGGTGTGATGATGATTTTGTGTGTGTGTGTGTGTGTGTGTGTGTGTTTTGTTTGAATGGTTAAATTATTTTCTTCATTCCATGAAAATTTTGTTCTTGGTCCTATCATATTATTAATAATAAAAAAGCAGACCATCAATATAAAATGGATGATGGGAACCTGAAACTGGGAAGAAGAGGTTTAGATCAGGGGCAGATTTTCAGTCAGTCGTGGTGGCTGTGATAATGCGAATGTTTGAACATGCATGCGTCGGGTGTGAGTGTGTAAATATGCTAACATGTATACATCTTCATAGCTTCACACTTTTTAAAACTATGACATGTACCTGAAACTTTTGGAACATATTCAGTTTAGTCCTGATTTTTATAAAGGAAATACTTTTAGGGTAAGCATGTCTGTGCTTTTTTTCTTTCAACACAATTTCTGGTGTTTTTATTGATCACATACTGATTGGGTTTCAGTGACTGTGGCAACAACAACTTTCGGTGGCGCAATGAGTGTAACAGATGTAACACTCCAAGGCCTGATGGTGCTGGAGATGATGGAGGTGGGTCTTCTCGATCCCTCATGTTTTGTGACTTGAGAAACATTTTTGAATATTCTCATATTTGTTTCCTTTGAAATTGTGTGTGTGTGTTTGTGTATGTGTGTGTGTGTGTGTGTTCTCTGTCTGGCATGTTTGTGGTTGGTTTAGAGAATTGTGCAGCAGGACTGTGTCAAAGAATGTCTAGAAGTAACTTTTCTGGGACAGTCCAGCATGCACACACTGAGACTTGTACACATGCAATACTACTGCAGACTGTAAGAACATGGAAAGTGATTGAACAGTTGCATTACAGATGTGTCATTGCAAGCATAAAGGTCGGTCAAACTACAAATAAAGCATCACTTGATCTGTGCAGGCCGCGGAGGTCGAGGTGGCTTTGGTGGTGGCCGGGGTGGTGGCTTTGGTGGCCGAGGGGAGACAGAGGTGGCTTCGGTGGTGGTCGTGGAGGACGAGGAGGGTTTGGAGGTGACAGAGGAGGCCGTGGTGGATTTGGAGGTGACCGTGGCGGTGGCCGTGGAGGCTTTGGCGGTGGCCGTGGGGGTGACCGTGATGGGTTCCGTGGTGGTCGTGGTGGTGGCGGTGGTGGTGGTCGTGACTTTGGCAGGTAAGTGGTATAGTGGGAGACCTAAAGGCATGGCTGCTGCCACTCCACCCAGAATTTTCAGGATCTCCTCTTCATTGAAGATAATCTTAAAGGAAGCCTGAATTTGAAGAAAGAATTTTAACAAATTCCTTTTACGAAAAATTTTTGTTGTTGTTTTTATGAAAAGAATGAGACAGATTGTGGCTTGGTGCAACCATACTGATATTCCACACATGCCAGCAACTCTTTATGTATTGAACAATGTTTTTTCTGTGTGAGTCCTCCTTTGATCCGTGCTTAGTCAGGTGTCCAACAGCTTAAATTCAAAGCCAAACTTCCTTTCCACCAGTTGGTTCTTGAATTTAGAATTCAGAGCAGAACAAAATACAGATAAATACTTGAAACAAAATGCAAAGTAACAGATTTTATGCAGAATACAAGATGGACACAAGTGTTCACTTCTTGTCCTCCCATGCACTGTCTTCTTGGTCTCTGAAGAAAACAAATTGTCGAGAATTAGATTGTATGTTTTGTTCATGAAACCTGAATTACTTCATGCCTTGTTTTCTGTGTTTCTGCATGTTTTGTTCATAAAATCTGAGTTTACATCACGCATTGTCTGGTGTGTTTCTGCTTTGGCTTGTTTTCCAGTAACACTGCTGTTCCTTTCCTTAGGAATCCAGAAAGTTGTTAACTGTGGTAAAATATTTCAGGCATTGTGTGTTGATTATTTCTCTTTAATAATCCACAATCTGCTGTGAAAGAAAATGGATTCTTTATTTTTACGGTGAATTGAGATGTTTTGAGATTATTATACAGAAATGTGGTGCTGTTCTTATTAGTCACTAACCTGTTTACTCCTTCCTCCCTATCCGTACCTCACTAATTTACTGAAGGCTAACGAAGGAAAAAAAAAAAATAGGCCCACCCCAACCCTACTCTAAAAAAAAAATCTTTTTTGTTAAAGAAAGTCAAAGTCGCCAAGACTTCGAAATTTGTGATTATTACATTTTATTGTAAGTTGAGAAGAGACCAGAAAATAGTGATTGTCTGAAAGGACAAGTTGAAGGATTAGATGCGTGTTACTAAATTCTAATCTTTAGATCCTCCTCCTCCACCACTGTTTCTTGGAATTCTATTCATATAAACTAATTTTCTGCCACCCCCTGCAAATTTCAGATTTTAAAAAATGAGTACTCGGCGAAAGGCTCCAGACAGCAATGTGGAGTTTCTAGAAATGTAGAGGAGACACATTGTACATATTGCTATAATAAATGGCCAATGGATGTTTGCCTGGCAAGGTTCATGGGCCAAAGGGTACTACAGTCCCCTCTCCCAACATCTTGAAATTTTAATATCTAAAATGCATTCTCCTTCCTAGATTATCCTGGAATGGTTTGTTTCTTTTAACATCCTGAGTGTCCTTCCTTCTAATGCCTGACCATTAAAAGCCTGATCTTCAGAATTTGTGTCTGTCTTATGGTAGAGAAGGTTGACGAGGCAGACTCAGTGGACTTCAGTGTTCTCTTGTTCTTGCAGGGATCGTGGGGACAGACGACCCAAGCCATATTGAGGGAACTGGCAGCTGTCTGTGTGGGCCTTTTCGGACTGACCAGGCCTCTAGTTCCAATACAGTTTGTGTAGATGTATGGAACTGGTTTAAGTCAAGAGATGGAAAGAGAGGGTGGGGTGGGTGAGCATATCAGTGTGGGTCAGTGTTATTGCATACCAAGTGGGACTGTTTTAGTTTGAATTGTTCGGGGGGAGGGGGGGGAATTGGGTTTTAGCTAGAAATTTTATGATGCGCTATGAAGATTTGTCAATTGTGTGGATATGTTCGGAATGTGTTTGGTTTTGTTATCAGTTGCATTGTTAGTTCAGTGAAATAGGTTTCAGAGATTACCCATCAGCATATTTGTGTCATCGTCATACCCACGTGTTGTTGCCGCATTATGTTTGAGGCTGTCAAGGAGATGGACCATTATTCTGAAAATAGCATAAATTTAGGAATTGATAATGAGAATGATGTCTGTTTTCTCTTGAAAAGAGGGATCAGTTACAATAAATGACAACACATTGACAGTATGCTGTATGAGGTAATATAAGTTTGTGTGGATGTTGATGCATGGTGATTAACTCTCTTGACAAGCGCACGCCCGCTAGCGCCCAACTGAATCACACAGCCGAAAGGCTGAACGCCTGCCAGCGCCCGGTAGAACACGTGGCAACAATGGGTGCCGCCATGTTTCTCGTAGAAAAAAGGAGTCTCGCGAGAACGTGACTTCCTTCTTCCTGTAGCCATTTACTTCCGTTTGCAAAAAAACGTGAGTCGATACATGCCGTGGTTCTCAAGTTATGAATTTTTAAAGTTTTGTGGTCGAAATGCCGTTTTTTCCACCATGGCTAACCTTGATTTCTGCCGTTCTATAATGATGAGATTTAGTGGTGAAGATACTCTGATTTGTAGGATTTACGGCATAAGACTGGTGAAAGTGCTGGGTGATGAAGCTTAGAGTGACTTAGATTTCGACTGGGATGAGATTCCAGATATGATGAAAAATGATTCAGAAGAAAGTTCTGAAGAAGATTTTTTTTTTTCCCCCGAGTAAAAAGTTCATGTGACATTCTTCAAACTTATGATATAGCAACATATATATTTGTAGGAATTTTAAAAATTAATCACACAGCCAAAACGCTGAGCGCCCGCCAGCGCCCGGTAAAACACGTGGCAACAATGGGCGCCGCCATGTTTCTCGTAGAAAAGGAAGTCTCGCGAGAACGTGACTTCCTTCTTCCTGTAGCCATTTACTTCCGTTTGCAAAAAACCGCGAGTCGATACGTGCCGTGGTTCTCGAGTTTCGAATTTTTTAAGTTTTGAGGTCGAAATGCCGTTTTTCACCGTGGCTAACCTTGAGTTCTGCCGTTTCTATAATGAGATTTAGTGATGGAGATACTGTTTTTTTGTAGGATTTACGGCATAAGACTTAGTGAAAGTGCTGGGTAATGAAGCTTAGAGTGACCTAGATTTCGACTGGGATGAAGTTCCAGGTATGATGAACAACAATTCGGAAGAAAGTTCTGAAGAAGATTTTTTTTTTTATTTCCCGAGTAAATGGCTCATGTGACATTCTTCAAACTTACGATATAGCACATATATATTCGTAGGAATTTTTAAAATTATTTTCATTTCGTTATTTCCTTTCCTCTCTTTTAAATTAATTTTTTTTATTGCATAAGATTTGCAGCTCTGAAGGTATCTGGAAACTCGATAGAATTGGTACTGTTCTGGTTTACAGCCGAGTTCCACTGAACAAGGAAATGTTCAATCTTGGTAAAGGTCTACCTTCTCTGGAGTGCTCTTTAAGTTATGGTTTTGGATACACTGGTGTGGGGTTGCCTCTATGGTACTGCTGATGTGCATTAGACTATTGGGGTAAAAGCAGCAATATTCAAACATCGAAATCCAAAAATCGTCTACCCTTGCTACTAAAAATGCTTTGTTGCACTGGCTCACGATTCCAGCATTAATCATGCCAGTATTCACATTTTTACCATCTTTGGTTATAACTTTTGAGAATGCTATAATGTTTATGTGATTGTAGAAGTGGTTCGACAAAATAAATGGGTGTATGGAGAAAAGTCTTTTCTGTTGATGCCAAAAGATCTTCTGGAAAGGAATGCCCCTACAGACTCCAGGATAAAATTTTTTTGCCAAAAAATAAAGCCAACTATGACTTCATTGATATAACTTTACCTCGGTGAGAGCCATGCCTTTTTTTAAACCATACTCCTGTGACGCCAACATTGTGCGTCCATGCTGTTTGTGTGAAGCACAAAAGAGATGTGGAACAATCTTAAGCTATTGTGAAGATGCTGAAGGTCACATCTTGTTTCAGAGATAAGTACCGGAAATATATCCTTTTATACCTTCCCCACCCTCTTCCCTTACAAATGCTTCTTTCCGTTTCATATTTTCGTTTTCAGCTGCAGAAACAACGAAGCTCATGCATTCAGCGCCATCAGGTTTCAAGAAATCAGCATGGACATTTTAACAGGAGGTGGCACTAAAAGAAATCTTTACTGCAAAGGCTTAAAACTATCCCCCCCCCCCCCCCCCATCCCTGCCTCTTACCCATCTCTCTCTCTTTGTTAGGTATTGGTTCAATCAAGATTTAAACTTCAACAACAGTTATGATCCACGAAAAAGAAAAAGAAAATGAAGTTTTAAATTGGACAACCTCCTTTGGCAAACGGAATTTCCAGATAAGAGTGGTTGTTTTCCTTGATGCACTCCGCTTCAATGTTTTTCAACAGACTGTTGAGGAGAAACAGCACACTCACTGTGACAATAACATACCAGGGTTCGTACGCCCCTTGAAGACCCTTGAAAACCCTTTGAATTTCAACTGGGTCAAAAAGGCCTGTGAAAACTGCAGATATCCCTACCATCCCTTGAAATCCCCTTAAAAATCATTTTCGGAGCAAAACTGACCGTAACGTATGAAGACGAATTGGGGAACAAATGCGAACGAGACTTTGGACATCGATTTTCGCCTCTCGAATAGTTTTGCGTGTCATTTTTGCTTTTCAAGCAAAGGGAAGCAATTCAGTAGTCTGTTATCGTTTGGGCATGGCAGTTCGACTTGCGACAAAGGGCGCCTTGCTTCCTCATCTTCGGCGAAGTCCAATACTGTTGCGTCTGTCATCATGCCTAAGGGAAATTATGCATTTGATCTGTTTGTGCTACAGAAGGAAGAATATCGAAGCTGGATCACTGAATGCAGAGACAACAAACATGCGTTTTTCTGTAAAGTGTGCAAAAAAGACCGTTGATGTTCGGACTATGGGCGAATTGGCAGGTGCAAGTCACGGAAAGAGGAAAAAATACGTGGACTTGGAAAAAGCAAATAGGGCCTTGACTTGATGCAGCGTTTGAGGCCCTTTTGGGCCTGTTCGTTGGTCCTAGTTTTTATTAGCTAAAGATTATCACATGCATGGGAATATACATGTCCCTAACTTAAGTCAGACACTCAGGCTCGTAAAACTGTCTTTCGTTGTTTCCAGTGCTGGTCCAGAAGACTTCTGAAAGCATTCAGTGAAGGGGCTGCGACAGCTTGTCTGGCAAACCATTCCAGCAGGAGACCACTCTGTGGGAAAAAAAATTCGATCTGATATTTATTCTTGATCTCTGTTTCTGCAGTTCAGAGGATTTCCCCTAAGGTCAGTGGTAGTAGCTAATTTGAAGACAGGAGCACTTACTTTATAGTAGCCGTTTCAGATATTAAAAACTTATATCACCTCCGAGTTGTCTATGTTCTAGGCTTGGTAGATTTAGTACCTTTGGTCTCTCTGAGTAGGCCTATCTTTCAAATGACTGAGTAGTCTGGTTGCTTGGCGCTGCACATCTTCTATTTCTCTGCAAAGTGTTTTCTGGTATGGCTGCCAGACACAATGCCCATACTCTAACAGTGGACGTACAAAACTTTTGAACAGCTGGCTGAAAGTTCGTTCTGAAAGATAATCGAAGGATCTCCGAATCAATCCCACTATCTTGTTGCTTTGGCTGTGACTTGTGCCACATGGCCTTTAAATGTGAGGTTTTCATCTGTTGTTACTCCCAGATCTCTTTCCAGTTTGCTTTCGGCCAGTGATGTTGTACTCCGCTCTCCTTCTTCAGTTTTTCCATTCATGCTGTATGATGCTGTGTGCTGTTTCAGAACACTGCAATTTTTATGGATGGAACTTTAAATTGCCATTTATCTCACCATATTTGGAGTTCGTACAGATCAGCTTGCAGTTCCTTTGCTCCCATCTCAGTATCTGTTCTCGTAAATACCTTCGTATCATCTGCGAACATCTTTACAGAAGTCTTGGACCTTAAGTGGTAGATCATTTGTAAACATGACAAAGAGGAGTGGTCCAAGAATGCTACCTTGAGGAATGCCACTTGTCACTTCGGCTTCTTGTGATTTCACACCGTTAACTACAACATTTTGCCTTCTGTGGTTAGGAAATCTTCGATCCAGTTCAAGCTTTTTTCTGTATTCCGAATGCTGAAATCTTTGCTAGGAGTCTACGGTATGGTACTGAGTCAAAGGCTTTCTGGTAGTCCATGTATGTGATGTCAATACTACCTCGCTCATCGATAATGTCTGTCCAGGTATCCATGACTTCCAGCAGTTGCGTAATACACGACCTTCCTGGAACAAAGCAATGTTGGTCTTGACTGATCAATGAATTTTTCTGTAAGTGTTCCATGACTTGGTTCGAACAATCTTCTCCATAACCTTACAGACTACACAGGTCAGACTTGCAGGTCTATAATTGCTTGGCATCATCTTGCTTCCTTTCTTGAATATCGGTGTGACATTTGCCCTCTTCCAATCCTTAGGAACTTGACCTGTATCTACAGACAGACTAAAAAGATGTGCCAGTGGTTGAGACAGTTCGGTAGCGGCGCTTGCCAAAATGCTAGGTGGTACCATCTGGACCTGGGGCTTTGCCGTTTTTAAGAGTTTCAAGCAGTTTACGAACCATTTCATGCTTAATCATAATATCTGTGAGCGGTTTCTCAAAGTCATACACTGGTGGATCAGGGAGCGGTCCTGAGATTTCAATGGTGAAGACACTTTGAAAGAAATGATTTAATAATTCGGCTTTTTCCTTGTCATTCTTGGTCTTTGAACCATCTTCCTTTTTCAGATCTGATATTCCTGGTCGTGATGATGTTTTTGACTTCACAAAGTTCCAAAAGCATTTGGGTTTGTCTTTGCTTCTTCTGCCACTTTGCATTCTAAGTTTCTTTCAGCTCTACGACATTCCTGTCTCGCTCGGTTATTCTCTGTTTTATAAATCTGGTATTCTTTCCCAGCTTTTGTTTCCTTCCATCTTCTGAATCAGAAGTCTGTGCTTTTTCCTGACTGACTTCAGCGTGCACCTGTCCATCCAGTTCTTTCCTTTCCTTCCTGCCTGAGCTACGTGTTAATGGCGTTGACTTTTCTATTGCATTATACTATAGATATGGGCTTTGATTTTCTCCCATGTTTCATTGACTGATAAATTTTCTGTTTCTTTTTTCCCACTCAGTGGAGGCAAGTTGTATCTTGGGGCTTGACGAGTGCTTTCAACAGAGCAGGATAAGTTGATGAGGAGGGACAAATGATCACTCTTTCCAAGTCCTGCTTCAGTTTCAATCTCATGGATCATGTCATCTCTGTTGGTAAAGACAAGATCCAGCGTATTGGCTTTTTGTCCCTCTCTGTATCTCGTTGGTTCTTTTTCTGGTGCTGCAATAAAAATGCATCCTTGGTTGCTCTCAAGAAGCTTGTCGCTTGGTGACCAGGTCCTGCATCACTTCTTTCTAAATCCCAGTCAATCTCTGGGAAATTGAAGTCCCCCATATGCAGTACATGAGAAGCTTTGTGGTCTCTCCTATTTTCAAAACCAAATTGTTTAGTTTTTCGGTGTTCTCAGTTGTACTATTTGGGCTTCTGTAAATGAGGAGAATGTCCCGTTCTCTTGTTGGCATTCAACGAATATATGCTCTGAGAAAGTGCTTGTGATTGTATCACGTGTTGATGGCTTGAGCTCATTCCGAACATATAGTGCGATACCTATGCCTTCTTCATTCAGATTATGGAAACCTGATAATCAGTCAATGTTATTTCACATTCTTCTATGCTGTATCTCTTGGTCTTAGGTTTCACTTCCGTTATACCAGTTATATCAGGTTTGTGTATTTCAATCAGTGCTAACATTTCAGAACGTTTGTTCATGAACTGGTCTGTGTTAGTGTATAAACAGATACAATTTTTCCAAAAACTTACTTCCTTTACACTATCTGAAGAACTTGAATCTGAAGAAAATGAACTTAAATTTGAAATATGATTAGGATTAAAACTATTTACAGTCTTTCCACTGTTATTCTTCAATTCTTTTCCCTGTCGGCGTTTCCCGCTGGGTACTTGCTGACGTTGATTACTTTCCCGTTCTTCCTTATCCAGTGGGCAATTTCGTCCCCAGATGCCCGTGATTCATCCCGTTTTCTTTTCAATTTCCTGGTACAGAGCATCTTCCTCATTTCTCTCCTGTGGGGTCAAGTCTTTTCGGATAACTATCCGACTACAGATTTGACTGACTGTTCCATCTGTCTTTTCCGTTTTCTTCCCTGCCCTATGGAATTCTTTTACTACATCATCTGTGATTGTCTCTGAGGTAAAACTTAGTCTCATTGGCCGTATTCTCTGGGAATCTTTGATCACTGTCCCTAGACGCCTAATGTCAGTTGGTTTATGATCTGTTTCTAATTCTTCCAGTAGCTGAGTGACTGATGTTTCATCGTCCTTTTTTCTTTCTTCTGCTAATTTACTTTTGTCTTCTGGCATATTGAAGAGGACTAAGTTTGTTTTCCTTCTAACACAATCTTCAGTCTCAGCTATATGGTCTTTGGTTTTGGCTGGTCGTTAGTCTTACGGACTTTGTTCGATAATCATCAAATTCATCAACATCGGGTCAGACCCTTCCTCGGTAAGAATCGTCAGCCAATCCACAATAACAGCAAGTGGGACAGATGTGTTGAAAGCTGAAGTGTTGCTGACGATTCATGCCATCAACAATCGTAATTAACAGTTTCCGATCTGCTGAAGACAACACGAAACTGTTTGCAGCAACGTTTCCATATTCCTCGATTGCGACGAACTATCGGTGTGGGGAAACCAAAAGTAGGTATCTTCCAACTTTTGGCCATTGCTCCTTTTTTTCCAGTCAGAACTGAAAAAAGAGTGAAATCACAGACTGAATCTTCAAATCAATCGTCATGTCGTCTCCATAAAACCTTAAGTGACTCGTGTGTGCGCATCTGTTAAAAGAAAAGAAAAGAAAAAAAAATCCTACTTTCTTGTTTAAAAGACAGCATTCATACCACATCCCTCCCTCCCCCCTAACTTACCTACCAGCTAGCCTGCACACACACACACACACACACACAGAGCAAAAAAAATCATTTATCTATTTCATCCACTTAATTTTTTTTTTATTACAGTTACTTTCATTTTATTCTTCTAGTTATTCATTACAATTACTACCACTATCATTATTATCATTACTATCCCTCTCTCTCTGTCTCTCTCTCTATATATGTATCCCCCCCCCCCCCCCCCCCCCCCCCCCCCTACGTAGCATTATTATCAATCCACCTTAACCACAACCATCCATCAAATATATATCATACCACCCCACAACCAGCTACACAACCCCATCATTTCATTCCCCCTCCCTCCTTTTACTCTCCCATAATCCCCTCAGCTGTTTCAGTCTGGTGGTCAATCTTCTACCACATGGACAGATAAGTCACTCTTCGTTCTTTCTTTGTACTGTCCTAAACGTTAAATGTGATTTTTTTTTTTTTTCCTGAAGAAGACCCAAGAGGTCGAAATGCATTGTCACTTGTCCTGTGCTTTTTGTCAATGTCCTTGGCCGTAACTAACACCCTATGTTTCTAAAATTGCTTCATTCTCTGCCATCAGTCACTCCATTTTGAAACAAACAACAAAAAAAAAGTAAGTGTGGAGCTGCAGGAAGGCTACCCACGTTCACCTTTTCAAGAGGGGTTTGCCCTGCTCCTTATCCTGCCCAGAACAAGCATTAGGCTAGTCCAGGCCCGACGACCATTCACACACACTTCCACACGACAACACATACAGTGGCTGTATTTTAAAAGTAAAGTTTGCTGAGCCCCCTCCCTGAAATGTGCCAGAGAGGGGGTCTTGGCTGCAGCTGCCGGTAGAGAATAAATGAATATGTCATGCTTTTTGATGAATCATTGAATAAGGACTTGAAACAGAAGTAGCTGGACATCCATGTCAGATACTGGTCCGGAAAGCAGATTGAAAGTTTTCTTTTTCTGATTTCTCAGTTTCTGTATAAAGACTGCATTTTTGATTTTTTGTTTATGATATTGAGCATGGAAAAGACTGCAGAAGTGTAATCACCTTATCATCATGGCTGGATTACATGTGTAAGGTTATTATTCACTTTTTTTTTTCAATTGTACGGCTAAATTTGCCCCATAAAAATAAAATGTTCCCTTTAGAAACCCTTGAAAAACCGTTGAATTTTTTTTCCTGTGAGGAAGTGGGAACCCTACAGTGATACACACTAACGTCAGCCAGCCCTACACGGTCGCACACATCACTGAACACGAACTGGTTTGACCTACATTTCACTGCACTAAAAAGGGCCTATTCTGGCCTCCACAAAGATTTACTTGTAACAGAGCACTGCACAGTCGATGTTTCCCACTCACTATCTTCCTGTTATCCCCCCCAAGAGAGAGAGCGAGAGACGGACAGAGAGAGAGGAAATTAAAAGGGGGGGCAAACAAGGCAGGAAAGGGGGAGGGGGGGGGGGTCTGGGGCGTGGAGGGAAGAGTGATTAGTCACTCCCTCCCTGGACCTCTGCCTCCACCCACAACCCTCTGGTGCAAAGGCAAATACCGGTTTTCTAATGTTATGCAGCTGGTTTCTACAAATAAGTGTGAACCTCTTTCAGTGGAATATATTGTCTTTCCATTTGTGTGTTGAATACTGAGCAACATCTATCTTTCAACCTGACAAATGGAGTCGGGTGGGGGAGAGCATGAGCAAAGAGACTGTTCCTCCCCTATCTCCCATTACTCTCGGAGGTATGGTCTTTGTCACGTGAATAAACTAAAAGATAATGGTGGCAAAGTGAGGTGACTGCATGCGGAAGTCAAAACAAATCTTGAATAAGTGTTGGCACCACCCCCCCCCCCCCCCCCCCGATCCTCCGACCCCCAAAAAAAACAACAACAACAACAACAAAAAAACCGTGGTCAAATGAATCACAAGACACAACAGGGTTCCCATAGGTTGGAATAGTTGGGAAGGTTTAGGAAAACGAATGGTCCTTTTCCCAGTTGTAAAAGGGTGGGGAAAAAATGGCATTTGGTGTCTGGCATTTGGAAACTGTAACAGCAAGCAAACTAAACACAATATCTGGCGTAGCAAATATAACTAGTAATGTACGGTTTCTGTGCATTTATGCCAGCTTAATCTGACGTTGAACCAAGAGTGCGATTTGCTTGAGAAGTGTTCACAAATGGTCAGGAAAGCAAGTATAAGCAAAACTGCACTATGGATGCTACGCTCATTGGAGACGGATGTCCCCCCCCCCCCCCCCCCCCCCCCCCCCCCCCTCCCCTCACCTTTAGTTGGTTTATGAGCAATGCTGTGCGGATTGCGCTAGACCAGATGTGATAGGGCGTTCCAACCCAAAGTCACTGTACCAGGACAGCTGAAGCTGATGGTCGCTGACGCATTGACCTGAGTGAAGACATCACCAAGGTGTTCTAGTAAAGTGAACAACCACTGGGCTTGCAAAATACCCTGATGAGACCCCAATCGCCCCACGCCAGCATCTGGATTGCCTAAATAAGGTGGACAGCATGTGCGTGAACGTACTAGAATGTTGCTTGTAGGCAAAATTAACTGGTGCCAGTAGTTAACCAAAGGGCTGTCTGAAGCCTTCCGAGTGCAATCAGTTCATGACCATATGATGTTCATGTTCGTAAAACAGCAAAAAGTAGGTCACAACGCCAGGCATCACACCATTAATAAAGCTGTGTCCTTCGAAAAAGCCCACAGGGCTACCGTCGAAGACAAAGGCGCAGGAGGAACTGTGTTGCTGCATCAAACCCTGATCACACCTGTACGGTACCTGCCGCTGCTGTGGCCAAAGCTGTCTATCCTGCACTGGTCGTGTCAGCCACAAGTGCGCATGCAGTGGACATGGGCCACTTCTTTTATAATCTTCGTTTGCAATGCCAAGCTCACATATTCTTTCAAATCTGCATTGATCTCTAGGCCCATCTTGGGTGTAAACAGTTGCGCTGGTTTTGGTAGTCGGTGAACTTCAGCGTTAGCTTTTCCGTGATTATTTTCCGTTTGACTTCTGGTCTTCGACTTTTCTCATGGTTTCCCGAGCTACAAATGGCAGACTGCTGAGATGGGGCAATGGTCCTACCAGAACACAGCTTTACAGTGATGTCTGAACCTCGTGCATGTCGCCATGAAGCTGTTGCACTGTACCGTTAGACACGTTTTGAGAGACCTGGTAATGCTAAAAGAAAACAACCTAAAGATGCTGAAAGGAGACAATCCAATACTGTTAAAAAAAATTCTGATATTTAGTACAATTGGTTTATATACTATTTATACAATTAATCGCAATGCAATATGGATGGTGTTCGTACACTCAAATTTGCATATTTTGGTTGTAGTAACTGGATCTCTTTAACTGATCACTACATACCTAGTTTTTGTATATGATAATTGATGGATAGTCGCTTATTGTATCTCTGGGGGTTGGATACATTACATTGTTCAGATCGTGTAGGGGGTATTATCTGGATGTGGTCAGAAAGTTTATATCTGGGGACTGTTAACACTGTAGGGATTTTAAATGCAGTTAAAAGTGAACTGCCAAGAAAACGCAAACGAATCACAGGAAGAAACATGACGCGTTTCGACCTCCAAGGTCTTCAGGCAAGATACAAAACACCCAGGACAATGAAAATGAACGAGCAATCACTTATGTGTAGGGGTTGTCAAAAAAAAAGAGTAAAAACAGAGAAAATAGGGAAATACGGTTGTAATTCTGGAGCGGATGCTATCTTAATATTTGCTGGTGATAAAGCGTCAGGGATGAGGTGGGACTCGCTTTTCTTTGGCGGCGATGCAGTGCTTCTTAATGGCTTCTTTTATGGACTGTCTGTATTATGGAAGTTATTCTTCCTCCCCCTCCTCTCCTCCTCCTCCTCCTCCTCCTCCTCCTCCTCTACCTCTTCTTTCTTTCTTCTTCTTCTTCTAATCGGTCATCACTGACTTGTTGATGTTCTTCAACTTTAACTTATTTTCTGGCCGTCAGATTTGTTCTTGGGGCCAAGTATGAGTTGTGTGGGAAACTGCCCAACGTCATAAATCGTGACCCCACCTTACTACTTCGTGCTTGTTTTTTTCAACGGCGTCAATTTTATTCTAAGCCCGTCTTTCTGTTAATTGTCACCTTGTGACAACTGCCACTGTGTATATTCACTGAATGTTCGATTTTAGCCAGTGCAAGAAACAAACAAAAAAAAACACAACAAACACACACACACACACACACACACACACACACACACACACACACACACACATATCCTGACATTATCGTGGCGTTTGCTGTTAATACGTATTGCTCTTGGCATCTCTTAATTCAAATTTGCTGTAGTAATATTCTAATACTATATTTTTGGTATGTGGTCATATTCCTGTTAGTGTGAATAATACCTCACATTAGAAGATAAAAACTAAGGTTGTTCAGTGGCGGGTTTTGGTATCGTATCGCTGTGAGTATGCGGTGTGCTTTATAGAAAAGAAGAAAAACGTCACCAAAAATTGCTAAAACAGTTTACACAAAAAACAACTTTTTTTTTCTTTATGAAGAACTGGGGAATGTGAATACATATTCTGCATAATGATAGCTGAGGGGGTTAGAACTGACTGAAAATGTGGTGTTCATGCATCCACTCTTGTTGGTAAAGGGCTTGCGACTGTTTTTCTTAATTACAATTAAAAGAGGATGAGTAAGTGAGACAGTTGAGTCGAGCACAATCTCATTAAAGATAGAACAATAGCGCCCCTCACTGACCCATTTGAAGTGTAATTTTCAGATTGCGTTGCTCGTCTCATATACATAATACTGTAATGCGAAGTAAAACAGCTTTGTCAATTCTTCAGTGATGATCATTTTTAAGATGCTACTCAGTCGGAATCAAATCAGAATGGGACTCCATCCATTTCAACAGTGCAGATTCTTTTGCTTTTGTCCTTTTTTCTCTGCCCAAATATTAAATGTATACATAAAAGGGTTAATAGCTGAATTTAATGGCAGAACAAATGGCAAAGGCAACATTAACTTCTCCTGGGATGGCAGTTCCAGCTGATACCAATATCCCACAGAGTCCAATGGGAAACCAGCACATGAAGTCTGTCAGTGCAATAGTGATCAATCGCCGTGCTATGGTTATGTCCCGAGACACCTTCGTAGTGTTAATCTTTAAAGTATTTTTCATTATTGACCAGTAGATGAATGCCTGGCCCACTGACACAAATAGAAACAAAACAAAGTTAAGGATAACCATTATGCCAAAAGAGTACATTTCCCTTTGAATTCTTGCCTTGTGACCGGTAGTGGAATGCAGACGCCTGTCTGGCCATAAATTCCCACTCTGACGTAACTGGAAGTAAAGGTACTGAGGCTAAAATCCAGCCAACCATCCAAGTCAGCAGACTAACTATCGATGCTGACGTTCTGTTAAATCGTATGGAGCTAAATGGGAAGCACAGAACAATAAATCGATCAATGGTGATAAGGCAGATGATTAAAGCTGAAACCTCGCCGGACAACACTGAGAGAAAACCGGCCACTTTACAAGTCACACTGTTCTCTTCCACGTGTCATCATGATACAGGTATCGGTCGCGGAACAGTTCATCGGCCACTCCAATGACAGCCATATAAACACCCATAATGAAGTCGGCAACTGTCAGGTTGGTGACAAACACACTAAAAAGCCACTTGCAGAAATCATGTTTTTTGTAAATACACGTGCCAAAAAACAGAAGACATTACCAGTATAGACAAAAATGTAATTGCCACAAAAACCCTCGGTATGCCCATGACTGCAACAAATCTTTGCACGACAAAATTTCATCTCTTGGGGCAAAACAAGATGAAGGATCAACATTCTTAGGAAGTACTTCACTACAGCACAATTTATAGTTGTCAGTTGAAATAACTTGCAATTATCAAGACCTTTGAAAATATCGGATGGAAATGCTGCAATAGGACTACCATCCATGTACAGTTTCTGTCAGCTGTGACGAGAATTGAAAACCACCAGGACTGATGGTATGGATAGAAGTAAAAGTCAAATTCAGCTTTTGCAAGCGAGAAAATTGCATCAAAGATCTAGAATTAAATACTGACAGCCTTGTACACGACAAATCAAATGTTGTGAGCACCGATTGGCGTGCAACAGAAGGAGGATCTGTACACATTGACGTTATTGGATTGTTAGACAGAGACAACGACTGCATGTTTATCAAGCCAAGGAAAGACGTCATGTTGATGTGCTGCAGTGTGTTCTCGCTGAGGTCAAGAATTCTCAAATTAAATAGTTGTATTACAGGTACTGTTGTCAAAAAACTCTTGGCAAGAACCAGGTGAATAAGATAGACATTGCTGTTGACATCAGACAGTGTCATGCCTGACCCTGTGGCATCCAGTGACCGGATCTGAGGGAAGAAATCAGCACGGAAACCCTGACGACATAGAACAGTGTAAACTTGACACAGGCAGTCTTTAGGGCAAGTAGCATTACACCATAACTCATCATCATGCATGGGGCAGTGAGGCCAACCATCACACATGTGGTCACTGTGTAGACATATCTTTGAAAGCCGGCATAGGAAAAACCCTGGGCAGGTCATGTCCTCGCATTCCTCTTCGTCCTGGTGCTCTGTACAGTCATACATCCCGTTACACCGTGTGTAAACTGGTAGGCAGTCGTTGAAGTCACCAGGACATCGATAGTGACTGTCAGGACATGACTCGCTGGAATTCATTGGCCTTGATATGAACTGGTTGATGCCATCAAAACTGATTAAAACAGGAGACAGAAACGTTCTCTAACAAAAAATCGTTCCTTGAACTCCTGCCAGTTCTGTTCCTCTGACTTGTCTTGGCAATGGGATAGATAATCACAAACATCATCATACGATATACACTGACCATTCGTACACGTGAAAGTGTTCGTACAAACAGGATGCTTACAGAAGGATTCATCACTGGAATCCAGACAATCACCAAGGAAATCACACACAAGTGTATATGACAGAACGGTGAAATTGTCGTTGCATATAAATGTTGGTGTTAAAGTGACACGCTTTGGCGAATGGAGCCCTTGCATGTGTAATTTTGGCTTAGTAAAAGAACAGGCAGATTTGTGCCCCTGGTCATAAACTTCATCATTTTCGACAGAACCACAAAAGAGAAACGCATAACTCACGTGACCACCACTGAAAATAATCATGGAATGTTCTTTTGACATTTGGTAAATAGCGTTGGACAACACAATTCTTTTAGTGTGATCTGTATTGTCTTCAGTCTCATTTACTCTGATTTCACAAATTACGCCTCTTCGTGACCAAGATCTGAGATCACTACTTACACACAAAAACTGTCATTTCAAGGAGGAAAAGAAAGGCGCAGGGTGAACCGTGCACAGGACGAAAAAAAATGGACACAACTGATGGAAAAAAAGGCAGTTCTCCCAGATGTTAGGCTATATCTGTACATATATATGTAGTGATTGATCCAGTGAATGTATACAGCCCAAAGACGTGTCATTCGGTACCAGTGTCTCTCTGTCTTGTTGATAAGAATGCTATATGGGTCAAAAGCACATTTAGGACATGCTAATCTGCCCCTAAATAGACTACAATATTTATCACCACTTGTATTGCCATCTTCTGCATTTCCTTCAGTTCCACGTGGCTGTCTGACAATTTTGTAACAACGGTCACACATTGCCCACCAACCCCTGACAGTCCTGACTGCTGAAGGGACAGTGCTCTGTTTCATCCCGTCCATCTTCACACTCTGTCTCCAGGTTACAAGCCATGTGGTGCCCAAACCTGGAGTAGTGCTCCATTGAGCAGTTCCAGAAACCCGAGGATAGCTTCTGAGGTGCTTTGCTTTCAGGAAACAAGGAAAAGGACAGTTTGAAACATGATATCTCCAAGCAACTGGATGTTGATACTCTAACAGTGTGAATGCGTGCCATTAACAGCATACATACTAGCAATTTCTGAGTCATCATCATATGAATTCCATACATAAGACCTGTACAAAGCTTTTGTGTTTGACAAAGGAACTGTCACATTTCAGACAGTAATTAAACAACGAAACGTATGCAACAGATGGTGTGAAAGTGGTGTGAAACTGATCATGACTACATGTCTCGGTGGCACAGGTACCCTCCTCAGAAGACACGAATCAGACCAATTTCCCTTTTTCGCCAATGTCATATATCCAGATGACAGTGAACTCATTACGAGAACCACTTGCTTTGGTACTTTAAATTTGCATCATGCTTTGATATTGTTTTAAACCAGATATACACAAACGAAACATGAAGCAAACAACCAAGTAATATGTTAAGACCAGAAAATTGCTGTGATATGTTTGTCACAATCTGACTGTCTGAGAGAGAGAGAGAGAGAGAGAGAGAGAGAGAGAGAGAGAGAGAGAAGGGAAGGAGAGAAAAATTATCTTTATTGAGGGTTAAAGAATAAGCTGTACAGCCTTTTTTTTATCCTGCGCTTACAAAAAAAAAAAAAGTCAATTACAATAATAAAAAAAAAAAAGAAAGAAAAGAAACACAAAGCAATGCATACGTAGAAGTCCAAAAATACACAATGTAATGAAATCAATGAAACAATTAACAACTATCACAATCAATATTTTGATGAACAATTTGCAACGTATCAGACTAGGTTCATGAAGACGTTTGACACACACACACACACACACACACACACACAGAATCTGAAACAATATAGATAATCAATATAAATAATCATAGATCCTTTTTATAATCTATACATCAAATTCTTTTTCAGTGCTTTTTAAACACTAGTTTAGAAGGACACGATTTCAAAGAAGAGATAAATTGTTCCATGCCGTTCGTCCAGAATATGTGAAGCTTGATTTGTAAAGATTGATACGGGATCTAGGAAATTGAAATTTGTGAACATATTTATATTCCTTATTCACAAAGTTTCGGATAATTTTCTTTGGAGCTATTCCCTCAACTACCTTATACATGCATAAGCATTTATTGTCTGTTATTTGTTTCACTAGAATTATCCGTAAGGTGGACGCATAATTAGTAAGAGATAAAGTATGTGCATGAAAAAAAAATAATTTCTTTGATTGGAGACTCGGAAAGTTTTTAATTTTTGATAACTGATAAAATCTTTTAGAAACACGTTTTCAAAGATCGATAATGTGGTCATACCACGTTAAATCATTACCAGTATTGTCCCCTTTATAAAATGTTACCTCTTCGATCCTTTGGTCTTTCACATATATAGGGCCTAGTGGTGTGAACGGGGGACCTCATTTTCTGCCGTTTTTGTATTTTGTGGTCACATACATACATTTCGTTTAATTTGCATTCAGGGACATATATGGTTCATTCTGGTCCATTTAAACAATCTATCGATGTTGTTCTGAAGGTTATTTACTAAAAGCAGAGGATTACCACTGTAATTGTGTGTGTGTGTGTGTGTGTGTGTGTGTGTGTGTGTGTGTGTTTCAGTACAACGATGAGTTAATCTGACAATAAATTGGTTTCAGTCAATCAGTCAGTCAGTCAGTTAGTGTGTGTGTGTGTGTGTGTGTGTGTGTGTGTGTGTGTGTGTGTGTGTGCAAGGACACGGTTGTCTGTGCAGGAGATTGTGTCCATTAGAAACGTCAAAAAAAAAAAAAAAAAAAAAACCGATACAAACCAACCAAAAAAACCCGAAAATCTCTGGCACTCACACAGATGGGACACCACGCAGAACTGGTAGTACATCGGTTCAATATTTTGCATAAAAAAAGAAAATAAATGAAATATTCACATCTGAATCCGTATGTCAGATACACATTCGGTCAAATCGAATGACGCAGCTAATAAGAAACACAGAGAGGCCCGTACACAAAACCGTGTAACCATCCCAGGTAGGCCTACTAAAAGACGAAAGATTTTGCTAAAGTACCAGAGTTAATATTTAAAAGAAAAAAGGAAGTTTCTTTCCCGGTTGGTTTCCTTCGAAAAGGTTTATATGGAGCGGGGGGTATTGTATCCATATCTTGCGTCCAAACAAATTAATTTCAAGAAAACAAATGGCAATCTGGCTCAGCACATTTTCGACCACAATGCAAGAATTACGATTTTGACCACCCCACACCTCCATCCCCATCCTCAAGGGAGTAAACTACGCACCCAAGAGCACGATCTGTTTACTCAGAAACAGACACAGCATGTATGAAATATGGCATTTTTCCACGCTCTGGTGGCAAATGTCAGTTCCTTCTTCGAAGAAACATTGACAAAACCGCTACTGGCACGAAAACAAGAACGTTTTTATTGACGAGAGAACTGCTTCAAATAAGTACAAAATCACATCTTTTCTAATACACAACCCCCCCCCCCCCCCCCCCGCCCCCCCCCCCCCCCCCCCCCTTGCCAAGGGAATTAATTCACAGCTACAAAATGTGACTGGCGCTAAACAAATTCATTTGGGGATGTTTCCTTGTTTGTTCTGTGTGCTCTGTGCTGTCATATCTGCTAGGCGAATCGGTGTCGTAAGCAGCGTTCCTTTGGAGTTATGGGCGTGTATTTGTTTCATCGTGGGGGCAAGAGTTACCATACTTGTTTATTGTTAAATTCATTGATGCAAATTCTCCCACCAAATGGGGGGAACCAAATATGAACTTTATGACAAAAAAATGTCTCTGCTTTCTCTTAGTGTGCAGCACGCTTGTCAAGTCAAGTCCAGTCAAGTCAACATCATCTTTGTCGAGGGTTGAAGAATTAACTGTCAAGCTTTTTTTTTTTTTTTTTTTTTTTAACATCCTGCTCTCATAAAAAAAGAAAGAAAGAGATATAGCATACGACAGGGAAAATTACAAAAACACATTTTCGAAAGCACACAACTCCAAACAAACAAATATGTAAATTACTCGATTTACAACGTAAGAAATCACAAGAAACCTAAGAATCATAAGAGAGAGAGAGAGAGAGAGAGAGAGAGAGAGAGAGAGAGAGAGAGAGAGAGAGAGGTGACCTTTATCTGTTGCACATAGTTTCCATCAGGTGCTTTTTAGTGCTTTTGTAAAATGACTATTTCGATGGACATGATTTTAAACAGGAAGAAAAATTATTCCATGCGACCCCTTCAGAGTATGCAAAGCTTGATTCATAAAGTTTACCTCGGGGTCTGGGAACAGACAGTTTATGCGTTCATCTATTTCTATTGGTGACAAAGCTTTCAATGATTTGTTTCGGAGCTGATCCATTCATTACAATACATTGTACATTCATAGGCATTTGTTTATGTAGAGTCTGTCTTTGAATGGAAGGATATTTAGAATCCTGTAATCACTCCTAGTCAAGGTACTAGATTTCAAATGAATTAAATTAATTGCCCTTTCATGTAAACGACTTACTTGCTTCAGATTATTTTCGCTGGCATTATCCCATAAGTGGATGCATAATTGTAAGACAAAAGATGCGTGCATGAACAAAATATCTTCCTGGAACGGAGATTTAGAAAATGTGTGATTTTTGCAAGTTGATACATTCTTTTTGAAATGCGTTTTCCAAGATCAGAAGTGTGGTAAGACCAAGGCACGTGGTTGCCAATGATAACTCCAAAGATTTCATGCAAAGTAACCTCTTCAATCTTTTGTCCTTGGGCACATATTGGTGCGAATGTGATTATTTCGTGTTTCAAAAATCCTATAAGTAAATTTTCACATGAATAAATCCTAGTTCCTACTTCTTCGCCTAAAGGCAATGACCCCTTAAGCATCAATCATAGCTTGGCACTGCCAGTGGACATGGAACGGAGCAGAATGTAGATGACTTGCAGAAGGGTAGCATTCGACTCTGCTGGAGTGTCTGCAGCAGCTGTCACATATTTGCAAGAGTGTAAGTACTAGCTCATGACATTGTTCTATTCAGCAATGTCAGTGACCAATTCTCACTCACTTTGCATCTTTCAATCAATCTTTTCTGTTCTGTGTGGCGTCTGCAATCGGCTGGACTTCGTGTGAGGGTTAAGTGCTTGCAGGTTATATTGTCAGATAGACGGACTTCATCTGAAATTCAAATACTAATTACTGATCGTTCTGATTTCAGTATTGTCGTAATTGCTCGACAAGATTACATTGCAGAATGGTTTTGCCTGGAAGTAGTTTTGAGGGAGTTTTGGGGGGGGGAAACTTCAATATAGATAGATAAGTGATTCATGACTACCTGTTACCAAAGGTTGTGCCATTATTTGTAGATGCTTACTTTCCTGCCTAAAGATCTGCTGCACCTTACACTGCAAGTCACCTTTTGTGCAAGAAAGAGCTCATCCTGATTTGGGTCGTTGTCGCTTTCTAACAAATTTTCTTTTAAATGCAGTGTTGTTTGAGCACCACAGAGTAAGACACACACACACACACACACACAGACACACACACACACACACACACACTCTCTCTCTCTCTCTCTCTCTCTCTCTCTCTCTCTCTCTCTCTCTCTCACACACACACACACACAAGCGAATCGCATACCATGCACGCAAGAGCACACACATACACACGTGCGCACACGTGCGCGCGCGTACGCTGCATATACGGCAAGTGCGTGTACAGACGAGCAGAATACGAATCAAATTACTGTAGTTAGGGTAAAGAACACAGATGTTTCTCGCACTGTTCCGTCATAAAAAAAAAAAACAAAAAAAAAAAAAACAAAACAAAAACAAAACAAAACAAAAAAACAAAACAAAACAAAAAAACAGCAAAAGAGAACGGAAGGAATTGAAGCACAAGTCAATGATTTATGTATCTGATATTTACAACAGCAAAGTTATTTACTGCTGTTATTTCATTTCAACGCTTAGTTGAAATCAGTGATTTATTTATGTATTGCCTGTGCCCGCATATGAGTGTGTGTGTGTGTGTGTGTGTGTGTGTGTGTGTGTGTGTGTGTGTGTGTGTGTGTGTGTGTGAGAGAGAGAGAGAGAGAGAGGAAGGAGGGGGAGGGAGACAGACAGAGAGGGGGATGGGGGGGGGGGGGGGGGGAGGGAGGGAGAGACATATAGGAAGAAAGAGGGGGAAGGAGAGAGAGAGTGGAGAGACAGAGAAAGATTTGATGGCAAAAGTCTTAATTTATATTTGTAACTGAAAAGCTATATTTTGTATGGTGTTCTCTCTCTCTCTCTCTCTCTCTCTCTCTCTCTCTCTCTCTCTCTCTCTCTCTCTCTCTCTCTCTCTCCCTCTCTGGTACATATATTTAAAGGACTACACATATCCAAGTCTTTTTCGTCTTGGTTTACTTGTAGTGTCAAATAATGAAAGAACAACTAAAACTCTGTCAATGTATCTATAAAAAGCGTTTAAGCTACGTAATGTGTTTGTTTCTTGATATATTTAAAGCTTGATCAGTTATATTGTGTTACTTTTTTTTTTTTAACGACTTTTTGTTGCATTCCCTTCATGAGAGGGGCAATGGCTTACTATTGACAACTTACTATCAATCTCTCTCTCTCTCTCTCTCTCTCTCTCTCTCTCTCTCTCTCTCTCTCTCTCTCTCTCTCTCTCTCTCTCTCGTTTGCACGCTTCCTGGCTTGCACTACTGGATTTAGACAAAGCTGAGCTGATACACACATCAACATTTACATAAACAATTACACATAGAAAGCAACAAGTTACAGACATTTTCAAAATGTTTTACGTTAAAAAAAATACGCGATTGTATTCTACATGAACTGGTTTGAATGGTTATACATATGGTAACAGAAAAGCTTTAGACAGAAGAAGTATCATAACGCGAGTAAACCTTGGTCCAACTGATATATGAATATCTCAAAGATCTTCAATACTTCATATCTTTGAATAAAGTGTTATGTGATCTACCAAAATGTCCTTCTATGCGAACAATGTTCAGTATGCTTTTTGATATAGCAATTTGTTCTGAAGTTCACTCCGAGAAATATAAGATTGCATTATCCAGACAAAATTAATAACATACATCAAACAGAACGCCGAAGATTAAAGATCAAAATTGTTAACAGTCTGACAGCAGAAATTATGATTAGAAAACTTGTATGGCTTTTCTCACTGACAGTCATGGTCAAAGCATAAACAAGCCACTTTTTTTTTTTTTTTTTTTTAGTTCGTTGGATAAGAAACTGAGTATAAGACTGAGTATATTTTTTTGTAGTTAACTTGAAACTTAAGTTCAAACGAGAAAAAAAAAATTCACAGAGTTTTGTTGAAGGTATATATGAAAAGCGTGCATGTTCTGAAATGTTTCAGTAAACTTCCCAGAGCGAAGCTTCCAAAACCCTGGTGCATGTTGTGACTGCGTTTATTAGATCTACATAGAAGTGACTCTTTTTTTCTCTCCTTCAGATACGTCTCTGAAGAAACCACAGAGTTTGATAAATAGTTGCAGAAAATCGCTAGGCAAAGTGCGACAGCAGAGGGTCCTCTGAGAAGAAAATCCCCTCAGACAATATTTTGACCTTGACTCTAAAGGGGCCAGGCCTCATCTAGCTAAAGACCCCGAAATTCACTTCTGCTGTCAGACTTTTCTGCTGCAGAATTTCAGCTTGCACCTCCTGTATGGTTGGGTGTCTCAAGGTGTGCCTTGTTGATGGAGGTCTTACCTACATAGCTATCGGACACCTGCCTGTTCTAAGTTGGGAAATGTAAGCCAAGTGAAGTTTCCTCTCGACCAAATCCAGGCAGAACTCTTTCTAGCTGCCTTAACGACTGCTTTTGATGTGCTTTGGTGCTCGTCTTACGGAAACTCGAGAACTGTTTCACGAGATTGTCTGAGGAGCCCACCAAACGTCCTGCTTTAGCCTGTATGGTGAGGACTTAAAAACTAGATTCATTCAAGTTGTTGTCTAAACTGACATACTAGTTCAATCTTGTAGACGTGCATTTTATCTATTGTGCTTCCATGTGGCTTCGTTTAGTGAGTTCAATTAGAATCATTGTTTTAATGAACCTAACTTCTAGCTGTGATCTGTGACCTCCTGTTAAATTAACGTTCGTTGTTGTTGAAGTTCCTGGTGGTATTGTCTTTTCTCTGTGAGTGCAGATATATAATGTTCAGTTTCCTGAGTGCTAAAGATGAAAATGCTGCTTTATTGAGAGTAATATATTACAGTTGATCTTTCGATGGTTCACATCACAATTGAGCTTACCTAATCAATTCGGTGTGGATTCCAAGCATTGTAGTTTTGCATATATATGTATGTATGTATGTATATGTACATACATACATACATACATACATACATATATATATATATATATATATATATATATATATATATATATATATATATATATATATATATATATATATATATATATATGTGTGTGTGTGTGTGTGTGTGCGCGCGCGCGCGCGCGTGCGTGCGTGTGTGCGTGCGTGCGTGCGTGCGTGCGTGTAACAAATTATTAGTGGAGAAAAATAAGTGCAGGATAGTTATTCTCCGTCACTACAGTAAGTACTTGATAAAGATTAATCAAGGAAAAAAAAAAAAAGAGGGCAGCCAGCCAGTGAAGGGCAGAAAAGAAAAGCGAGAAGAAAGTAATGTAAGTTTTTAAAAACTAAAAAGCATTATGCAGTGAGTTTTAAACGCAGGGGAAACTCTCTGAGCCTATGTTTGAGGATAATTTAAAGAGAAAAGAAATGTCAAAAGGTGTCAACAGTCAAGGTGCTCAGTTCTACTGTTTGATAACCGAAGTATTATCAGTCACATTACTGTTGACAGCAGCTAAGAATTGCACAGAACAGCCTTTGGTCGAATCTCGTAGGAGGTCTCCAGTTTGCTTGACCAAATAATACGATAAACAAATTAGTAGTGGGCGAAAACAAGTGCAGACTAAAAATTCCTACGCTATTACAGTAATGACTAGGTGAAAATAAAAAGGGGTGAAAATGAAAGTGGAGGTGTATGCGAGAGAAAGAAAACAGGAATGAAAAATTCAGGCGTCAGATTATGAAAATAAATCCTTCATTAGCAGTTTATGGTGACCATTGTAGTCTATCTTGAAAACAGAACTGTTCACATCGTCTGCTCTGAGGACTTTCGTCCGCTGTTCTGGATACAGTGAGACGATTGTGTCGGTGCTATCTTGGCATCAAGAGGGAGGTACAGCACTGTCTCTAAGTCTGTGTGGTATTCTCAGCACAAAGGGTTCAAACACAGAATCCAACAGCACTCTATAGCAATCATATCTGTTTATCTTCTTTCCTGTCCCATCTTCTGTGCCACCTCAGTGGCATTATTCCCACACTGTTCATTCCAGTCCCCACCCACCCTGGCCTGTCCCATCGCAGCAGCCCCGGCACCAACAGTCTACTGGGAGGATCATGTCAAGTCACTATGAGACACTCACCAGAAGAGACACTGCAGCTGGGTCACTTCGGTAGTGTCCAGTGGTGTCTGTTCGGATTCTGCGTATGCAAGACATCACTAGTGTACTAAGCCTCTCTCTGACGTCATTAATTGTTCAGTCGCAGAGCCGTTGTGCGTGGGCATCCCTCTCAAGAGGCCGCCAGACACATCCATTCAACAACAGTCCCCATGAACACGCCAGTACAGCGACCTCGACATGAACTCTTCGAGGCATGGATGTGGAGGGGAAACTCAGGTCACCATGTGAGCAGGGCAGGAAGGGCTAGTGAATTTAAGACTTTTTGTGCTGATCAATGAGGATGATGAAGACAATGGTATGGAGCTTCATTCCAGTCTGCGACAGCTCTACTCCTACTGCTTACTTTCAAAAGATATCCTAATATCAACCAGGCCCGAGAGATACAGACACCTGCAATGCTGGCCAGACAATTTGAGCAACACTCTCAGGGGCGCATCTATTAAATGAATGAAACTTGACTGAATGATTCTTGAGCTTTTTGGGCTCACAATCAAGGCCATTCTCTTTGAAAAACACGTTTAAACTGATCTATAATGCATCGAAAACATGGGAAAGTTTTTTTTTTTTACATTTCAAGGAATCAGCTCTAACGTTCACACAAAAAGCTCTTCTATGACAAAGAGTATTGAAGAAAATCTGTCCGACACAGTCAATACTTCTGAAAATGTTCACACTGTAAGTAAAATGCGTTCTTCCTGTGAAATGAAACCTTAAAAGTTCATATCTGATTGCAAACTGGAAGATGGACCTGTACTTTGATGATAGTTTCACTATGAAACCATTAGTGTAAACTTACCTCATTTGTGGGCAGTTGTTTTTGTATTTATTGCTTTGAGGCCTGTCCACCTGACGCTAATTTCCAAGAGTCTCCTTCCAAGCGCCTTGCTAGCCCCATCCCCTTCCCCCCGCCCACTGCTGACACCATTCAGACACAAACCCCGAAGAGTACACCAAAAAACCCATTCTGTTTACAGCTGCGCCCAGACCCCCGCTTCTTTCCCTCCCCCTCTACACATACACATCCTTTCACCTCTCGCCCTTCTCCACTCCATCTCTTCTCCCCTAAAGCCGTTTTTCTTTTTTACATAAACTGAGTGTGGAGAGGTCAGTTGAGTGAAGTCCTGGTTTTGTCTTCTCTGCACAGTCCCCCTTCATACTCGACTGCGTTTTCCTCCACTTTCAATCCAAATGCTCCACAGAACAGAGTGCAACAGTCAATTTTCACCACGTTGTTTGTGTCCATTTGCAGCAATCAGTTATGGTCTTTTACGTTTTCATGCCTGACCTTGTGTTATGTATGCATATAAACAAGTGTCGGTTTCCACTTTTACTTTCACAAAAGAAATTTGTTTTTGTAGTGATACAGAAGCATGCACTTTATGACACTTGATAAACATAAGGGTTACATGTTGAACATTGCCCTCATGGTTTTTGGTGTTAAAAGAAAATTCAATTCGTCAAAAATATCATGTGCATGATAGTACTGAAAGGAAGGAAGAGAGGTGGTCGTAATTAGCATAGTTGTCTGCGCAGCGTCCTGGCTGGGACAAGGCTGCTGTCAAGTCGTGAGCTAGTTTCCACGAGGTTAACACTGGCACAGCCGTGGTTCCAGACACGTGGAAGAGCGACAGCTATGACAGTTGCACATCTTCCCTCACAGGAAGAATAAAAGCGTCAAGCTGATGTTTTCCTTAAGGAAGAACCAAATATCACGGACATTGTTTCTTTGGACCTGTGGGGTACCCTTTGTTTTCCTTGTGAGAAATAAAGTTGTAGCTGTAAGAAATCCTCATAGGACAGTTTCTGACTTGGTTGACAAAGGTCTTGTTTTCTGACTTGATTTTGTAGAATTATTCAGTTCTGACTGGGCTGGTTAAAAAAAAACCCAACTTGTTTTCTAGCTCGATGTTGTATGATTTCTTCAGAGCAGTTTTCCATGCTGGCAGGCTGGGAGCCAGTTGTGAACATTATGTGTCTAGAGGGGTGTGGAAATCCGCCCCTGCCCCTCCCCACAGTCCCCCAAGTCCCTTCCCCTCCAATGTTGGAAGTCTTCTTTTCTTGAAGATCGGGATTCTCTTAACTCTTCTTGGTAGAAACAGTTGCAGGAGTAGCAGACTTATATTCCATTTAAAGCGCTTTTCACTGGGAGGCCCTTTCGGGTCCAGGCAAACTAGGTGGAGGGAGGGTGTTTGTTGTTTTGTTTGTTTGTTTGTTTTTGGGAGTGGTTGTTGCTTATTCAGTGACTACATTGTGATTGGAGAGTTTTCTTTGTTTCAAGCTGTTTGAGTGAACTCCCCTGCACTTGAGGCAAGGGTTTAAGATACTAGCATTTTTGCTTATTTGTCCCACATTTTAACGTATTTTTCAAGTACTGCCCTCGAGTTTTTATAACACCCGTGTGGCACTGTCTAAGATGTTTGGTCCTCCAAGTCCCCCAGATGGTGACTGATATTGTGAAGCCATTTCACTGTTGTTGCGAGATGGGCAGTGTCCGTGCACATTGGAGTTGAAACATTATTGATATTCATGTGATGTTTGAGCTGTCAAATCCGTGATTTGAGTCCTGCTAATTGTTTGAGTGAATGATACATCATGAGAGTCAAATTTCTCTCTTTCTTGTTGTCCATGCAGTCTTATAAAATTTCCATCTACACACTCAGGGATACTGTCTATGATCATTGAATATTATATGTCCAAATCACGTACTGCTCATTGTTTAATAGTCAGATCACAGAAAAAGGGAGAAACAGCTCAGATTGCCATGAGTTAAAAAGCAAACTCAGTTTAACTATACAACGGCCTTATAACATTTGAACAGATTCGTAAGCAAGATGTAATCTTTTTTACTATCACAATATGATACAAAACGATGCTTCTTAGTAACAAAATGAGCTCTAAACAGACAGATTATTCTAGTAGTAATTCAATAGACTGTTCAGCGCTCATCACAGTTCCAGAGAGTCACCAATAATACGTTTGCTATGCTGTGGTGACAACCGACGCTGTGGCCATATTCCCCAATTCCAACCTCTATCCCATCCGTCTCCCTATTCAAAACAACATGTGACGCACGTGTGTGCCACGTGTTCTGCACTGGCTGACAGTCAAATTCTCCTTGAATATCATTCCTTCCAAGTATGACTATTGACATATATGCTCAGATTTTTAGTGTTGCAAAGTACAGACTTGTGTAGCATATTTGTGTGGAATAGGGCGAAACTGGCAACTATACCCGTTTTTTTTTTTTTTTTTTTTTTAAATCTTGTTTTAATTTTTTGCAGAACAAAATGCTCTAAAAACTACCAAACTAAACGTTTGTTCGTAGGTAAACAATTTTGTATTGATCCCTACAAATGAATACTTCTGCAGTTAACTTCAGAATTTTGCACCCCTTTCTTCTGCAGAGGTGTAACAAGAGCTACACACAACGCTGAAGCAAGGATTCCAGAATCAAAGAGTTTATCTAAGTATTTGAGACAATGAAGAACGGTAAGTACCGAAAACATAGCAAGCTCTTCAATCACTCTGTCTGAACCTGTCGATGTATTTCCCTTTAAAGCTGTGATCAAATCCAGCACTTTCTCCACATCATACCATGATCCAACCTAATGTTACATGAGGCCAACCTAACGTTACTGTCAAAATCAAGCAAATTATTACCTTCTATGCGAAATTCTTGAGAGATGAACCAGGGAGATCAATCTTAAATAAATGTCAGCGAACCCGCCCAGAGAAACGTGGGCAAACGAATCACAAGACAAAACACAACGCGTTTCGACCTGTTAGGTCTTCTTCAGGTGAAACAAAAACGAATAAAATAACGAAAATGTTTCACCTGAAGAAGACCTAAGAGGTCGAAACGCGTTGTGTTTTGTCTTGTGACTCGTTTGTCCACGTTTCTCTGGGCGGTTCGCTGACATTTATTTAAGATTTGTTTAGATTTCCGCCTGCAGTCGTCTCACTTTGCAACCAGGGAGAATCAACTTTTCATCAAGACTTCTCAAGTACGTATAGCATCTTGTGTTCAATACGCAGTTTTGCACAGCACATCTCATAGCTACATCTCTCAGAGAGAGAGAGAGAGAGAGAGAGAGAGAGAGAGAGAGAGAGAGAGAGAGAGAGAGAGAGAGAGAGATGCATAAATGTACATTTAATATATATATAAAGAGAGGTTAAATGAAGTCTTTATTCCATAAGCCCAAGGCCCCTTTTTGGAAGAGGGGACCAAAAAACAAATACATATAAACATCATTACATATAAATGCATAAATATACATTTAAGTTATAGCAATCTGCCACGCTTTGATCGCTTGATAAATATAAACTGCCAATTTTCTGACTATATAACTGTTCGTTGAGGCCAACAAAAGAGGTAAGCGAAAACCATTTGGATCATGAGAAAACTTTTGAGCAATGAACTTTTCTCTTGCGCTGTTATAAAATGGACAGCATAACAAGAAGTGCATTTGATTTTTTTTATTTTTGACAGCAACTTGCTGCAGCCACACAAATCCAAATCCATTTCTAAACAAACATGACCTAACATGTGTGGCCTAACTGGTTTTTCCTCTATTATCAAGATGACAGAGTATAAGCATAAGCTTTCGTTTGGTAATCTGTGATTTGACATCTGCAGTATCTTAAACCAGAAACGGATACATTGTACAACAAAATTAATAGTGACAGGATATCTGTTCAACTCATTATAAGCTGAATCGTCTGGAGGGCTAAAACTAACATCCAAATCTTCTTCAGGCCATGTAAATGCACTTTTTCACAATACTGAGCTTCTTTATCGAAAGTCCGTATCTCACATCCATACCACATAATAGGAAGCACTTGATGATCAAACAGAGTTCATAGCAAATGTAAAGAATCACTATTGAATAAACGTAGACGTTGTAAAATACACAAACGAACTTTCTTAGCTTTGCTAGCTAACTAACGACAGGCAGTGTTAAAACTCAGTTTTGTCGTAAAATACTTGTAGGCATTAACAACAGGCATAACCTGTCCACCGAAAAACCACCTTTCTCTCGCCCCTAAATAACTCACTTTTCGAAAAAAAAAACAAACAAACAAAAAAAAACAATATTGCTTTTACCCAAATTAACTGTCAAATCTAGTGCTGCAGCTGATCCATGTAAACTGTTTAACTGAATTTTGGAGCCCTTCTACTGATTCTGAAAGCAACACAGCATCGTTGGCTAATACTAAAATAAATAACACAAAAGCGTCGAGCGAAAATGTTACCCCATGTCTAACAGTTCTACTTACATCTAGCGCTAATTCGCTAATAAACAAAGAAAATAAAACTGGACTGCATATATCCCCTTGCTTAACCCCGGAAGAATAATAAATAGACTGTGTAAGTTTTGCCCCACATCTAACACGTGCTTTTACACTTAAATACATGCTGCGTACACAACGTAATAGCTTACCAGGCCAAAGCAGATTTCTGATTATAATATCGAAACATTTCTAAAAATCAATGAAAGCAGCATGAAGCTTACAGGTTCGGGTTTAATTAGATTTCTTCTGAACACATGCTAGTAAAGTGAACAAGTGATGAACCGTGGAATAACCTTTTTTAAATCCTGTCTGGCACTCACCTGTCAAGTTATTTTCTTCCACCCACGACTGCAATTGTTGATGCATGACAGAGCCATACACTTTACTACACACATTAAGAAGATTAATGCCTGTATAGTTTTCTGGATTCTTGACATCACCTTTCTTGTGTAATGGTAGAATAATAGATTCCGTCCAACTGTTTGGATAAACACCTTTATCAAAAAGTACATTTAGACACGTAACAAGAAAGGGTAAGATAAATCTACATGAGTTTTTTAAATTCTCCAGTGATCCCATCTGGACCACTAGTCTTTTTTTGTTTTAGTATACACAGTGCTAATGTTACTTCCTCTTCAGAAATAGGACGATTAAAGAGTACATTACCATCATCAACATCACCAATAGTGTCAACAAATAACTCATCATTTGTGTCAGTTTCAAAAAGCATCTAAAAATGTTCAAACCATTGTTCCACAGTTATCTGATTGCTGACATATTTCTTCTTTGGTATTATATTATGGACCGTTTCCCAGAAATCCTTTTGTTTATTCATAGAATCCATTAATCTTTTAATCATCGTATTATGGTACAGCTCTTTTTAAATTTAAAGATATTTTTATACTCTTTTCTTGCTTGACAAACGTGAAACCTATCTTGTTCATCTAAAGTCTGACGAAATTTCTTTAAAAGCTTGCGCACACGCTTCTGTCCATTCTTGCACTCCAAATCAAACCAGTCTTGCGCTTTCTTACTACTCTCATTCACACAAATTTGTTTCTTCATGCAGTCTGCAGCTTCTTTCAAAGCTTCATTAGACATATGAATGGCCTTATTTACATCTATATCAATCCTTTGAATTTCCAGCTTCCAGTTTGCTTTTAACTGAATCAGAGATAAATGTAGTTTCAAATACCTGTGCGTGCTCAGGAATCCTAGTAAACTAATCAATGTACATTTTTTCATTGTCATCAGACAAAACAACAGGCATGTGATAACTTCCAGTACGATCACAGACAAACAGCAGTTATCATTAACGATAGGAAACAAATCACTCGACATCAGAAAATAGTCAATCACACTACAAGAAAATCACATATGTACGTGTAGCGACCCACAAGGTCACCACAACACACATGCCATTCAGAATAAGTAAACTTAACGTGAGTGCACGCGTTTAACAGTGATTGCCCGAAACCATTGATAACCGTGTCTTGCGATTTTCTGTTTGTGTTACTTTCGCTTTCATGTATATAGTTAAAAAATCGTTCATTGATGCATCATATTGTGAAATATTTGAATTGTCGGCTTTTAAGTCACCAGAAACAAGAATGTAATAATCGTTATCCAACAAACCATTTTCAATCAGTTTTCTAGCATTGTCACACCCTCACCCTCACCATCAGAACATCCCCCTCACCATCAAACAGGACTTCAGCAAACTAACAAACGTTTCAACAAGACAAATGAAACAAAATAGCTCTCATTCAGTTTTTGAAAAAAAAAAAAACATGAATATTTCAGTGTAAAAAAAAAACAAACAATGAAAAAACGACTACTCACAAAAGAAAACTAACTACTATCACTGTCAGAGTCAACAGATCCTGCCCGAAACAATGACTCATTGTTTACATCATGCGCTATTTTCCCTTTGACCTCCGTGAACTTTGTTGTGGTTGCGTTATTGAAGCATTTTCACGGGGTATCGACAGCAAAATATTCTAGAAAAGAATAATCGATTATGTTCAAGAATATTCTTTAGATAACTTAAAAGAATGAGAAGTGTACGACTGAGAGAGAGAGAGAGAGAGAGAGAGAGAGAGAGAGAGAGAGAGAGAGAGAGAGAGAGAGAGAGAACTCAGAACTCTCAGAACTCAGAACATTTAATGAACTAGGCCATATGCCCATGTCATGGAGGTGGGATTACTTCGAAATCAAGGAAATGCAGCTAACTAGAAAAAAAAAATCAATACATTCGTCGTGCAAACCAGACACACACTACACAGATGCACAATAACGTTGACTAACACATGTACGAGCATATATTCACACAGGCATACGCACGCACGCATATGCAAATCGTATAGATTACCACGATATTTGCAAATATGAGAATATTTATGACGGTGGCTGTGTATGAATATATGAAACAGAAACGATATTAGAATTCCGATTGTTTATGTACGTTATGTTGTTCCAGTGCCGATCAAAAACAACAAAGATTCTGGGCACTCATCTGTTCTATCAGCATATGTTGAAAGATTTCACACTATTTTATAAGTTATATTCAGTCTTAATTATTGTTTAAAGATTGTTCCATACTGAGAATTTTTTTTTTCAAAGATTTAAAACTACTTTACAATATTTCTCACACGCAATTGAAACGGTCATTGTAAACGCTGATGGTCGCGCAAAAAAATTGCCAGGTATTGTTCTCTGATGTCGCAATAATTTGTACACACAAGTAAAAAGCGAAGTTCAGATTCTGGAACATCTTTACAAAAAGGGCAAAACGTTGTGTCAGGTGACCGGGCAGTAAAACAATATTTATGACTCTTCAGTGGTGACAAGCCTAGACTGAAACGTAAGAGTACTTTTCTTACAGCAATGTTCTTTATGTTAAACACAGCTTGCGGAAGACATGGAACTGACTTGAAAGAGGTATAAAAAGAGAATCGTTCTCCCGAAACGTCACCATTCCAGTTCTGCAGGAAACAATTTATCAATCTCTGTTTGATTTCAGATAGAAAAACATTAATATGAGTTACTTCTTGATTTTCCCAAACGTGGCCGAAGCCATGGCGGTACAGAGAGAGAGAGAGAGAGAGAGAGAGAGAGAGAGAGAGAGAGAGAGAGAGAGAGAGAGAAAGAGAGAGAGAGAGAGAGAGAGAGAGAGAGAGAGAGAGAGAGAGAGAGAGAGAGAGAGAGTAATTATTAATTGGTTCAGGAAAGTTACACACACATATTTGTTACTTGGAAGAGTCAGAATCAGAAAATAAGAAATCTAAACAGGGATATAGTATGTATCTTTCAGCACCGGTTGAAAATTATATCACGGGTTGGTTTTGTCTTAGTTCGTATGAGTGTGTGCGCGCGCACCCGTGTGTGTGTGTGTGTGTGTGTGTGTGTGTGTGTGTGTGTGTGTGTGTGTGTGTGTGTGTGTGTGGTTCTCTCTCTCTCTCTCTCTCTCTCTCTCTCTCTCTCTCTCTCTCTCTCTCTCGCATTTTAAGGTGAGGCGAGAGTAAGTTTGACTGTATCCACAGCTATCAATCAAACTGTTGATTAACTGGCCTGTTTCCCGTCTTAGTTTCCTACTGTTTATCGTCCGTTGTCCAGCGCATAAATGCTCGGGTTTCAACGCTTGAACAGGGTGAGAAGTATCTACAGCCTGGAAAGTATATACGAACCCAGTGAACACCAACTGTCCATGGATCCCAGCAGTTCCCAGGTGATCTGACAGTCATTGTTTGACATGTTTATGATCCCATCTATTGTTTCGTCTTTTGGAGTAAATTAAAATGTAGTTTAGAATCTCTTCTGACAATCAACAGCTATCAATCTCACTGTGGTTGTAGGAATGCAGTCTAAACCTGAGCTGACATGCTGAAAGCATTCAGTGAAGCGACTGAAGATAAGATGTTTTTTTTTTTTTTTAGAATTAAACTAATTACGAGAAAATGTTTTTATCTCGTGACTTAATCACAGCAAAAATGTCCATGAAAGGTATCACCGCCACAGGGCTGAAGAAAGCCTGTCCAGGTGTGGAGTCAGTGACTGGTCACAACAGAACTCAGAGCACAGTGCTGAAGGTCAACGTGACAGACTGCCACAACAACCTGCCAGACTATCCAGCACACCAGGGAGTGGTGTATGGGATGTGTGGGAATTCTTCCTCCTTCTGTAAAATGTTTCTGAAACTTGCGCAAAACACACATGTCAACGTCCGCATTCGACGATTAGTGTACTGGTGTCCTGCCAACTTCTGGAGCACAGACCTGGTGTTATCGTCACCTGAAGATTGTGAAAGAGGTCAAATTGTCAGTCTTGCATGCACCATGCATAGTTTGCGAGGAACTTTTCTTCCAGTTAACCACAAATTGTATTCGACTTAGACACACGAATGATCCCTTAGTGTATATCGAATTTGAAGAACTTAAAATTTTAAATTAATCGTAAAACATGATCTGGAATATTCAGGATATGCGACTATTCCAGACTTCTGACCGTGTAGTAATCTGTGAAGAAGTAAAGGGTCCCACTGGTTATATTTTTGTCATCAGTGTTCAGCAGTTTCAGTCTCCTCGTTACTGCTCACCGGAAAGTTCAACTTCAGAATCTAATTATCAAGAAGTCAACATCGATCAACAAAGTCCCGTGCGTTTGTGTTTTACTTTCTGTACATTAGCTAACATTGTTCGTGTATCCTTTCCTCGAACTCAAATCGGTCACAGAAGTCTTATACTGAATTATCACATGAAACTGTACTTTTCAGCCATATCTGAGAGTCATCAACCTCACAAGCTGTCCAGTGGTTTGTTCAACTGTTCTGTGAGTCATTATTCTGCATTTCAGCAACACCTGGACTGTAACCTGAGGCCAGAGTGTGAAGATGGACGTGATGAAACAGAACATTGTGCCTTCAGCAGTCCTGGCTGTTCGGGTTGGGTGGCTTCACGTAACAAATGTTTCACATTCATCATTGGCCGAGCCCTCATCCAATACAAAACTTTTAACGATAAATGCAGGGGCAGGGGCTGGAAACTGGCTTCAATAAAAACAAGGAAGGAACTAAAGGACACTCTACATATTTTCAAATTCTTTAATAGGGTAGATGCAGCTTTTGGTTTCACATCAGGCTGGGACAATGTACCTTTCATGTTCAGCAAGTTTCGTAAATGGTCCGACGAAACGTTCATCTATAACATGAATCACTTTATATCCCATCGTTACGTACAACATAATTTTTATCCACTTAAAATGCCCCCTTCTCGGCAGATAAGAACTGTCAAACTTTCAGGTACTGCAGTACACAGTCTAGAAGACACTCCATACGCCAGATTTGATTCTGCTATGTGTGAGACTGAATCTCTGTCAGTCAGAATACTTCCTAACTCATCTCGCTTAGCTCGTTTACACAGACCAAGGTCTACCTTCTCAAATACGAATCAGTTTCTAGTGTTTTACCCACGTAAACATGTCACGCATAATTTCTTCCTTTCTGTTATGCACGTTAGCTCTGTAGGTGTGGCAAACGTGATGTTCAGTATATTTATGAACATCAGTCACAGGGTAAACTCGTATATGGCTTTACGTGACATGAACATTACTGAAACATACGCCATGTTTCGATGTGATGATGATATAACAACAGTACATTCTACGTTCATGTGTGACTTTAGACAGGACTGTCCAGATAACAGTGATGAGCTGTTTTGTGTGCATCCTTCCTGCAATGGTTTTCTCTGCTCCAATGCACAGTGTATATTGAATAGTCAGCATTGCAATGACTATTCAGACTGCCTGGACGATTCTGATGAAGTCGGTTGCCCTGATCGGAAAGCAGTTTATCCTTTAGTGACAGATGAAGTCAAACGGCAAAGATTTCACATCAACTTAGACGGCTCTGGTTATTTCACCCAGGAAGTGATGAACAGTGAAGAGTCATGTCCTGACACTCACTACAGTTGCACAGCTGAGTGGCTGTACTGTCTCCCAGTCTACACCCGATGCAATGGCTTTTTTGACTGTGTTTATGGAGAAGATGAACAAGACTGTCAGACAGTTGTATGTCCTTATTACTATCGATGTCGACATTCCGAAGTGTGTGTGCATTCCTATCACCTCTGTGATGGTGTAGGTCAATGTCCACAGCAGGATGATGAACTGATGTGTGATCAAACTTGTCCTGAATATTGCCTGTGTCAAGGTCACTCCTTTTTTGTGCAGGAGAACCTTTACTGCTGATCTCTACCCACAACTTCGCTATCTGGACGCTGCAGGCTCTGGAGTATCACTGGCTGATGTGACCCAAAATATCTACCTGATCAGTCTGAATCTGTCTCACTGTTCCCTAGTCAATGTTTCAAGAGTAAAGCTCGATAACTTGATTTCCATTGATCTTGCTGACAATAATCTGACAGTTATTGATTTTTCTATTTTGACTGAGCTACCAAATTTAAAAACTATATCATTGGCAAACAATGCCATACGTAAAATCGCAAATAAGCAGCTGTAGCTACTTCATTACTCATTAAAACAAATGGACTTGTCAAAAACGTATCTTAATATACTAAACACTGAACTATCGATGTACTTACCTCGTATGAAATATCTGAATGTATCCTGTTGTATAATTGACACCATCGGACTCGAGGGCTTTAAATCTATGCCTCAAATATCAAAACTGGATATGTCACAGAATCCTGTCTGCAAGTTTCCTCCAGATTTGTTTTCAAGGTTACATCATGTAAAAGATCTTTTTTCTCCAGATTATAGGTTCTGCTGTGAAAATTTATTTCCCAAAACAGTCGGGCACAAGAAAGTGTTCAGCTGACTATGTTGTGCTTCCTTCATGTAGGACACTGTTGCCATCCCAGCTGTATGTAGTTTTCTTTTCTTTGGTCACTGCATCTGCCACTGTAGGGACTTTGGTTTCTTTAACGACTTCGATAGTTATTAAACAAGTGTTCCAGGACAAATTCTCAATGATCATTCGCCATTTATATGTCGCAGATTTGTGCATGGGAAGTCATACTGGCATCGTATTGGTAGTAAACGAAATATTTAATGGGGAATACGTTCAGTTTGAGCAGACGTGGAACAAAAGTGTGTTTTGCACGTTGAGTGGCTTTGTCTTCGTTCTGTCCCTTGAAATATCAGTTGTTATCATCCTCTTTCTCAATGTGGATTGCACATTCGTCCTAAGTGTTCAAAAAGACTCCTGGAAGTTCAATAAGCGTGCAGTATCCTACAATATATTGTGATGTGGATTGTTGCATTTTTCTTATCTATGCCTCCATTTCTTCCAGGACTCTCACACTGGGGCCTCAATGAACAGTCTGGTCTGTGTCGCCTAGCTTTGTTTCAACGATACAGCCTTGACCAAAAATTTAGGTGGTTTAATGTTATTGTGGCAATCAATTTTACTACATGTCTTTTGATAATACCTTTCCAAATTATGATCTAAGACATTCGCCAAAACACAGATTGTATTAGGTCTCACAAATAGGTTACTTTATCACTCAGTCCACGTGATGAGAAAAGTGACGGTCATGGAAGGTTTATGTTGGTTCTTATTCGGTCTGATCACGATGCTATCTGCATGTGACATCCCTGCAACAAAGAAGATCCAGCACACCATGGTTGTGTTCATGTTGCCACTCAACTCTGCTCTCAATCCATTGTTTTTATACGTGGGCTGTTGCGTCACAGCAAAGGCAGAAAGCACGTGACACAAAATTGTTAGAGCTGTTGAAACTACGACGATTACACAATACCCGCAAAACTAGTTTATGCTTTAAATAGATTGATGAATCGATCAACAGAGAAATAAATGAAGTGATGAAATGATATTCGGGCGGAAAGATCAAAAGAGAGTTAATAAACAGCCAAAAGAATTTTTAAAAGTTTACAAAACAGACACATATGCAGTTGGACCTTTTGGATTTCTTCATGTAGGACAAACATTATGAACAGTAAACCACCATCAGACGAACACACATCAGTTATCTTTTTTATCTCAGTGCAAAATGTGGTCTTTGGAAAGCGACTAAAAACTGCGTAAACGAACTGAAGGGAAGAGGGGACAAGGATGACGGCGAGTAGACAAAATGATATAAAGGTGATGATGACGACGACGATGGTGATGATGATGATGATGATGATGATGATGATGATGATGATGACGACGGCGATGATGATGGTGTGGTGATGATGATGATGGTGATGATGATGATGATGATGATGATGATGATGACGATGAGGAGGAGGAAGAGAGAAAGATTATGAGGATATTGACGACACTAACAACAACGAAAAAAAAATAATAATAACAACAGCAACAACAATAATAACAATGCTGCTGCTGCTGCTGCATAGATCATAATATAATGATAATGATAATAATAATAATATAACACTAATGATAATAATAATAACAACGACAATACTACTTGTATAAATAATAAGAATAGTAGAAAGAAACTCGTGGAGAATGTGGCAGCAGAGAGTCCTCAGAAGAGAAAAACCCCCTTCAAGCAAGTGTTTCGGTCCTTATCTCCTGACGTTCTAGGGGGGTTGGGCCACACCTGGTTCATGACTCCGGATGTCCCCCTCTGCTGCCCCCTTTTTTCCCATCTTTGGGATGAGCCATGGCTGGGATTCGAACCCATGACCCTCTGGACATGCTCATTTTCCACTTAATGACTCGCACGCTAACCACTGAGCCACAGGGACACCTGATATTTGTAGGAAAGTTAAAGCCTTATGTTCACTTTTGTTCCTCCTTGACCAGATCCAGCTTGAACATCTCTCTGCCGCTTCTGCCATTGCTTTCAGGGGCTCTGTTTTTTTTTTTTTTACCTCCCCTGCAACTGAGAGCTGTTTCATGAGGCTGTATGCAGACGTTCCTACAACTCCACCTAGCTCCAATTTCTGCAGTGAGGACTTTGACCTGATAGCTTTCTCTCCTCAGGCTGTTTGCCGGATCAGTATACTTTTCAGTCTTGTAGATTTGAGCTGCCTCCCATTCTGTTCTCATATGGCACCGTGAGCTCGATTATGGTCAGCTGGTTGGTTGACTGAGAGTGGATTATTATGTCTGGTCTCATGCCACTCTTGCTGATGATCTCTGGGTGACTCTCCATCTGGGAGGTCTGCAGTGCACTCCCAGTCATCTGCCCGTCCAGCAGACTCTGCCTGCATGCTGTGAGTGGCACTGTTGTTCTTGGCCATGATTTGCTGCCTCCTGCCGTGAAGAATGTTGTGGGTGCTTTTGGAGTCCTGATTTTCCCTTTAGTGGTGTTGGTACTAGCCCAGACTACTTGTACAATCTTTTTGAGCACTTGGTTGTGCCTCCATGTGTACCTTCCTTGAGCCAGGGCTTCTTTACTTGAGCTAGGACATGCTCCACTGTTTGTTTTTCATGGCAGAGGGGGCATGCAGGATCGTCTGTTTTTCCCCACTTCAGCAGGTTTGCATTTGAGGGCAGAAGGTCATATGCAGATCTGAAAATGAAGCTGATCCTGAGAGGGGCCATGTGCCAAATTTCATGCCAAGTGAAACTTCTTTGGAGTGCATTCTCCCGTTGTCCATTGCCCTTGCTGGCTCTGCTGGACTGCTTTTTGGAGTCTTTTTTGGTCTTCTTCTTTTCTCATCTCCTGAATCATCATGTCTCTTTTGGCTTTTCCTTTGGCCTTTGACTACCATTCAGTTTTGGTCCCCCAGTCCTTGTCTGTTGGTCTGTGTGTGTCCTGTTATTTCTCTGATCTTGAGATTTTCTTTTGCAAAATCCATCGCTTCTTGAACTTTCCATTTTCTGCCTGCCTTCAGCTGGGGCTTGATTGCTTCTACCACCTTGTCTCCTGAGTCCTCCAGCATACTTTGAAGTCTGATCTTCCCTGTTTTGTATTCCTCCAGGATGGATTTCAGTGGTAGTTTCAGCTTTGCTTGGCGACAGTACAGCGCTATGTCAATCAGACAGGGTGGGACACCAAGCCATTTCCTTGTGAACTTGTTGATTTTGGATTCCATTCCCTCCACTATGCTGGTGCAGATGTCGTATATTATCAGAGGCCATAGGAGCTTGAACTGCAGACACCAGACCTTGTATTTGCCAGGGAGCCACACTGGTCAATGGTCTCCAAGCCTTCTTCTGACATCTGGTTTGGTTTCTTTTGCTCTTTGTGCGTCGTCTTTCAGCGTATCATCATACCATCTTCCAAGGCTCTTGACTGGCTCTTCTGTGACTGTTGGAATGGCCTGGTTGGCAACACTGAAAGACACAGATTCGGCCACTTTTTCCTTTCCTCAGTGAGAGACTCGTGATTTCTTTGGCTTGAACTTCATTCTGGATGAGGCAACTATGTCGTCCAGCCTCTCCAGCACATGACGTGTCTCGTCTTCTCTGGATGAAATCACTGTAGTGTCATCCATGAAAGCCTTGAGAGGGGCATCTTGTATCCATCGCCAAGGTCTGTTTGTCTTGCGTTGTTGTTGTTGCTGCTTTCAAGATGACTTTCATTGCCAACACGAACAGTATTGGGGAAATTGCACAGCCCATTGCAATGCCCACTTCCAAGTTGATCCAATCTGTTGTGTACTTCTTGGTAGAGAAGCGCATTGAGAATCCATTGAGTACTTACTTCTTCAGCATGTCTGGATGTTCTTTGGCACATGGGCACATCTCAAGAGCCAGCTGTATCATCTCATGGGGTACAGATCCATATGCGTTTGCCAGATCAAGCCACACTACTCCACGTCCAGGTCTCTCTTTTCTGTTTTGCTCTTTGGATTGCGTCCCAGATCATTGTGGCGAGTTCTACACAGCCAGCCACGCCTGGGATGCCACTTTCTGGACTGACACATCCAAGTACTTGTTTTCCATGAGGTACTTGGTCAGCCTTGCTGCCATGACAGAGAAGAAGATTTTCCCTTCGACGTTCAGTAGTGATATTGGCCTGAACTGGCTGATATCACTTGAGTTTTGCTCTTTGGGGATCTACACACCATCTGCCGTCATCCACTGGCCGCTGATCTTCTGGTTTCTCCAAGCTGATCGCAGCAGCCTGTGGAGCCACTCCAGCACCTTGGGACATTTCTTGTACAGCTGGTAAGTTATTCCGTTTGGCCATGGTGATGATTTGGCTCTGGTTTTGTTGACCACCCTCTTGATTTCCGCCAACGTTGGAGGCTTGTCATTGAACTGTTCCTCAGGGTTGGTTGGCCACACCAGATCTTGAATGTCGAGTGGTGATTTGCTCTGTGAGTCAGAGTATGTTTTCCTCCGATGCTGCTCAAGAACTCCTTTGTCCATACTTAGGGTCCCACGTTTTGGCTGCTTAACAGTGTTCTGGCAAACTGGAAAGGATCTCTGAAGAAGCGCTCTTGTGTCTTCTTTTTGCTCTTCCTCTTCCTCGCAGCAGATTCCGCTTTGCTGAGGGCGCTGTGTTTTGCTTTCAGGTCTTCCAGAGTTTTTCCAAGCCTTGTTTTTCAGCTGGCAGTGTGGTCTTCATTTGCTTCATGAGGTTTTTCTTTTGGACCCTGATCTTGTCCATCTCTTCTTGGCGTCTGGATTTCTTTGGAGGTGTTTTCTCTTTGGGTAGTTTTGCTCCATAGGCGTCTCTACATGTGGCTTACACAATGTCCCCATATGTGGCTAGTTTGTGTTCCAGGGTGCTTTTCCCTATCAGTGCATCGAGTCTTTGGACGATTTTTGCATCCAGTTTCTCCCAATCTTCAGTTTCGTTTGCTCGTGGCAGGTTGAGTTTCAGGCGCCTCGGATCGAAGGCCTGTGCAAATTCCTCATCCGAACCGAGCGCGCATGTCCTTGGCACTGTGGTTTAAATCCTGGCCTTGGTCTTCCGACGTCTTATCTGCTGATGCAGTGCGCTGCTGCTCATTCCAATGAGTCTTCACACATCCTATCTTTGTTCTGTTGATCTTCATGCACGGGTGGTATCGAAACGCTTTCCACAGACACAATGGATATTCCATTTGGTCCATGTTCATAGTCCGTTTGGGATTTGCAGTCGTGATAGGTTGAGCACCGATGGATTCATCATTCTCTCCCCCTTTCGGTGAATCCAGGAGCATCTTTTCCTTTTGTACTTAGTAGCCACATGCTGAAGGCAAAGTGGGGAGCCAGCCCACAGAGCCCTTGGTTCTGGTCTTTCCCAGTGTCCTCTGGTCTTTTGACGGACGTCCTCCGGCCTATTCCCGGAAGTCAATGGTTTACCCATGCATCAGTAGAAAGAAACTCGTGGAGAGCGTGGCAGCAGTGAGTCCTCAGAAGAGAAGCCCCCTTCAAGCAAGTGTTTCGGCCCTTATCTCCTGACACTCTAGGGGGGTTGGGCCACACCCGGTTCATGACTCCGGATGTCCCTCTGCTGCCGCCTTTTCTTCCCCATCTTTGGGATGAGCCATGGCTGGGATTCGAACCCATGACCCTCTGGACATGCTCATTTTCCACTTAATGACTCGTACTCTAACCACTGAGCCACAGGGACACCTGATATTTGTAGGAAAGTTAAGCCTTTTGAAGTTCACTTTTGTTCCTCCTTGACCAGATCCAGCTTGAACACACCTCTCTGCCGCTTCTGCCATTGCTTTCAGCGTTCTGTTTTTTCCCCTCCCTGAATAACAATAATCGAGGAGGAAGAGGAGGATAATGATCATCAATCATGTGTAAGGCGCAATTTTTTCCCCGCAAAATCAAAAGACTCATAGCGGATTGCAATAAATGGCATATAATCTTCAATCTGCTTAATGTTATTATATACTACAGCGCTAACAAATGCAACAGTACAGCATGAAAGTGTCATCATGCATTTTCAGAAACCTGCCCACAGAGCACTGGGACACACAGCGGCACGTTTGTTTTCTGTAGGCATCGGATCATGTCGTCTGTGCATGGTACCTACTTGTCCACAAGCAGCAATCGACAACACAAAACAAACAGCTGAGTGGCGGGCCCTTTTCAGACGAAACCATGGAGACATCACATGCCGCTGGGAGGTTGCATATTCCAATCCTACAAGAAACTCATGGTTTGGAGATTCTTCCGTTCTGACTGACTTCTATCCAGGGTTGCTGAATGTGTGTGGGCTCAAATGGGGAGAGCAGCTAAACACAATCGATTTTCATTCACTTCAGGTTCGAATTCTTCTGACTGTTGCTGAATTTCCTGAACAGAATGCGACAGGTCTTTCTTTCCCAGCCTTAGTTGATGCTAGGATTCATGATGAAAGGAAGCTCGGGGTACTGCCTCGTCACGACCAAAATGGAATTTCAGAGTATTTTCTTTCGTGCACTCATCCTTATTGATTATTGTAAAAAAAAAAAATACCGTATCGAAATTGGTGGTCTTTCGTGCCCATACTTCAGCGTCGACCGCTGTGCCACCAATGCTTATGACGAATTCATGTCAAAGTCGTTGGTATGGGTAAGTTGATGAGGGCTGTCTGGAATCGACGTAATGACACCTTTTCTTCAAGACACCCTGTCACACTGGATCCATGACTAGAAAAAACTCTCTTCATTCAGGTGCTTAAATTTCATATTGCCTTGTCGTTTATCAACTGACTTGTAAGTGACGCGTTTCAACATTCTGCCATCAGCTGTAGGGGCAGCTCAATAGCATGCCACTATCATTTCATTTATGTTTTTTGTCAAGTAAAACAAGAGCATGATATAAAAACAACTCAGTAAAATGTCGTAGAATGTATTCTGCATGTTGACAATACTTCACATTACACCTGTGAGGAGTGCCACTTCCAGAGCGTGAATATTATGTACCTGTTGCATATGAAACCGAACGAGAAATACGGCTACAGAGAGGACCCTGCCCATATCCAATCCACCATGCCCCCCTTCCTTGTTTCTGGTTCGCCCATGGAAGCAACCCATAACAATCTCCGTAGAGTTCAGGATAAAGAAAAGAGGTTGTAAGAAATGATTGCACCCATATGTTCTTCAAGTGAATTAGTAATCATGTGTTCAAGGTACATGCTGAAAAGTGTTAGCCATAGAAGACAGCCGTGAGAACCTCCAACTGAAGTATGGAACCCCTCTCTAGTTGCAGCCTTACAAATAACTGACTATTCATCAATATACGAAATCTACGTATGTTGTGATTAATTACAAGAGATCCAGTCATTACAGCCAAAATATGCAAATATGGATTAGCTGATCTGGTCGGCAGACATTTGATCTGTCTCATCTGTTCCTAATCGACAGTGTGTTACCTGTGATACAGACACACGCTCATGTTGGTGTTATCCCCTTATGCTCCAAATGCTGTTCTTGGTGACTTTAATCAGTGTGATCTCCGGTCTGTTTCACCCTCTTTTAAAGCATAGCAAATAACAATATTTGTGGGAATCTGTTAAAATTTCAGAACAATTGTCATATATTTTCTGTACGTTGTTCTCATGGTCTTTGAATTGTGGAGTTCTGCTCTCCATCTGGAAGAAAAAATCAACACTTTGTCCTGTACCAAAACCAAGAAATCCTAGCAATAGTGAATATAAGTATTTGGGTGCTATTTTAGATACTAAGCTGAATTTCAATGCCAATCCTCATCGTATCTCAAAAAAAAAATGCCGATCTAGAATATACAGTTGGTCATTCAGAGAGGCCTGTGCGCAAGGTAACCCCGAGAACCTTGGCGCTAGAGGGGAGGGTAGAGCGGGCATAAGAGTCTGACAATCTAAGTATATAAGCCAAATAGGGAGTGTAATAAAAACTCCCCATTTTGGCGTCATATACTATACCATGTCAGACCATAGTATGAAAGACCGATATTGCTTCTATGCGATGTATACAAAGAAGAAAAAAAAAAAAGACCCCCCCCCCCCCCCCTCCGCACACCCCAAAGGAAAATAAAGAGAAGCTAACACGAAATGCACCCGAAATATGAAAAAAAAAAAAAAGCGTTGCAAAAGCTTATAAATGAAGAACACAATGGGTTTGACGCAAACAAATATCGATGACTCCACGAAAGACATGATATATTGTATTACCTGGACGCAAAGTAATAACAGTGATTGATGCATTTCGATTAAGAAAAAACGGGCTTGCAATTATTTGCTAGGTATTTCTGTTCTGGGACGTTCAAAGAGAGTTTAAGTACGTTGGTCACAAACTCCTCAACCACACAACATACAAGACAACAACAACACAACAACAAAAATGAAATAGAAAAGTATTTATTTACTAAACAAACCCAGATTCAGCGAGGACACATTCAACTTATATGGGGAGTTTTTTTTTTTTTTTTTTCTGCCCCAACCTCTGCGACACAGAGGCAGTGCACCCACGCCGCTCATTCCGACACCCTGTCCACAGCCACAGCCCGGTCGGCCCCGCCGCAGCCCCGGCACCGGCAATCCACAGGGAACAGTCAATGTCAAGCCGTCAAGAGGCAACCCACCGGAGGAGACACTGCACTGCTGCCGAGTCACTTCGGTGGTGTTCAGTGGCGCCTGTTCTGATCTAACATACGCAGGACACCACCTACTAAGCCACCTACTGACGACAATAATTGCTTAGTCGCGGAGCCGGCGTGAGTGAGCTCTCCCCCGGAGGGCGCCACCACGTCCGTCCAGCGACAGCCCCCATGGACTCGCCGATACCGGTGACCCCGACGGAACCAAACCAAGGCCACAACGTGGAGAGGACATCGAAACTGAGGTCACCATGAGAGCAGGGCATGAAGGGCCACAGAATTTGAGACATTTTTTTTATGCTGATCGATGAGAATGAGGATGATGAAGATGATGCTACGGATTTCCATTTCGGTCTGAGACTACATGACAGGGCTGTACTCTACGCTTCCTTTCATAATATATCCCGGCGTCAACCAGGCCCGAGAGATACAGGCACCTGCAGTGTTGGTCAAGAAATTTGAGCAACACTCTCAGAAACGCATCCATTAAGTGGATGAAACTCAACTGTGTGGTCCCAGTGTTCCCAACTGAGTCCGCAGCAACTCAACTCTGGATAGGAGCTGGTCGGGGCAGAAAAACCCACATGACTTCTGATGGGATTCGAACCTATGACCTACCAGCTGGGAGTCCGCGACGCTAACCACTTCGCCACGGCGGCTGGTAGTTTTTTTTTTTTTTTTTTTTTTTTTTTTTTTATACTCCCTGTTTGGCTAGTATACTTACCATGTCAGACCATAGCATTCAGCGGCAGTTAGTCAGCTCTGCCAGGCCGAATTTTTGTGGCTTTATGCAGTAGTAAGACAGTCACGTGACGCCCACCCTACTTCCGCCATAGGAAGAAAGCCAGTGGCCACTTCCTGTTCCTCATTCAGAGAGGCCTGTGCGCAAGGTAACCCCGAGAACCTTGGCGCTAGAGGGGGAGGGTAGAGCGGGCATAAGAGTCTGACAATCTAAGTATACAAGCCAAATAGGGAGTGTAATAAAAACTTCCCATTTTGGCGTCATATACTATACCATGTCAGACCATAGCAGAATTTAAAGGAATCGGAAGAAGGCCAAGTGCCCTAGTGGTTCTTGGGGTTAACCAGTATACTTGCATTAGCTGCCACAAAGGAGATCCCTTTAGAACTATCAGCCCTGGTCATGCGGGATATCCCTTAAATAAAAGTTTATGAAGGGATTTTCCGAATGTCAGTAGGCTGCCTCCAGGAGGTGGTGCAAGGGGACAGAGTGCTGGAATGCTGCGGAAGTGGCCAGCGTTCTGACCTCATGGGCCCGGGGCGATAGGGCGTGGAGATCCTTGTACGCCTGCGTAGGCAGATCTCACCGTCTTGGAAAGCCACCTAGAGACAGTGCCAGCCGAGATGTCTATATTATTATTGGGGTTGATAGAAATGAGGAGATGTCTCTGGGAGGAGCGCCTGGGGCGCGAGAGTTCCCAGTAGTGTCTCAGAGACACCTAGAAGGGCACAGGTCCATGTCTCCCCTGCTCTCCCCCTCCTCCTAGGATATCCGCCAGTGAGCGGATGACGAGGGAGGGCGAGGCAGTGCCTGGTTCCTGACTCTTAGTTAAGAATGCAGGAAGAAACTTTAGAGAGACAGAGCCGTCCCTGTGGTAGACAATGTCTTTGGAGTCCCCGCTGAGGGCATGAATTTCGCTTCGCCTTCTGGCCGAGGCCAGGGCGAGGAGAAACGTGGTCTTCAGCGGAAAGAAGGTCAAAGGGAAGGGTGGCGATAGGCTCGAAAGGGGGTTTTCTGAGAGCGTCAAGGACCATGAAGAGGTCCCAAAGGGGGATGCGCCTAAGGGACTGGGACTCACGTAGAGCCACCCCCCCTAGAGATCTCTCTGAGAAGGAAGTCATTCTCAAAGGAGGGTCCGCCGAGTTGGCGAATAGTGGTGCAGATAGCCGACCTGTAGCCCCGTATGGAGCTAGCAGAGAGCTTAAGAGAGGAGGATAGGTGAGACAGAGAAGTTGCCTATCTGGATATTGGAAGGGTGATCATGGGGGACAGAGTTGTCTGAGCACCAGGAGACCCATCTCTCCCATCGGTAATCGTAGAGGGACCCAGTGCTGGCCCTGCGCGAGGCCGTCGCTAGGTCCCGTAGGTCCTGCGAGGCCCCCGCCCCCGCGAGTATGTTTAGGACGGACTGGGATCTGTCCATCTGGGAGGTAGGGGCAGGTGCTCGCAGTTGGGCTGGCACAGAAGCCAGGCGTGAAAGTGGGAGCATCTGGGGGTTGAAGTGAGGGGTGCCTGAACATGTCCCACCGAGTGTTCAACTGAGAGGGGGGGGGGGGGGGGGGGGTGGGTGAGGAGCTTGAGGTCCGGAAACCAGGACTTGGTCGGCCACCACGGGGTTATGAGGATGAGCCATCGCCTTCCTGATCACCTTATGGAGGATTTTCGGGGGGGGGGGGAAAGACATATGCTATGAGGATCGGGATGGGGATCGGGGACGGGAGAGATATACACTGGCAGATGATGGTTGAATCGGGTGGCAGAGAGGTCGACCATGGGCCTGAACCAATGTTCCCACACTGCTGAGGATCCATTCCGTGTGAAGGACGGACCTGGACCGGCTGAGGGAGTCTGCCAGGATATTGGAGGTCTCCACTATGTGTTTCACACGGAGGGTGATTCCCCATGTTTGACACCAGCGGAGGAGAGCCTCTGTCCAGAGGGAGAAGTTGATGGAGCGAGCCCCCCCCCCCCCCTCCCCCCACCCCGTTTGTTGACATAGCAAGCCACTGAAGTGTTGTCCATGAGTAGGAGAACAAGTTGGTGCGAGACTGGGGTTGGAAGCGGAGGAGGGCAAGCCTGACCGCTTCCAGTTCCAGGACGTTGATATGGAACTGGAACACCCAACCCTGCCAGACGAACCGTAGGTATCGTCTGTGGGATGGGTGTATAAGGATCTGAAAGCGTAAGCGTCCTTCAGATCTATTGAGGTAGCTCAAGCCTGATGGTGGATGGAGTCTCTGATCTGAGTCGGAGTCTCCATCTTGAATTTGGTGGGTCTGAGGGACTTGTTGAGGGAAGAGAGGTCGAGGATGGGCCTCCATCCTCCTGATGGTTTGGGGATGACAAAGAGGTGGGGGTAAAACCCCGGGTTGGGATGGGAGATCTTCATGATGGCCCCTTTCTGGAGGAGTTCTTCGACTTCCCGACGAAGGGGCGGCCTGTGCACCCGTGGCTAGAGTTGCCGGACTTTCCCAAATGGAGTAAGTGTCTGAGGTGCGACGATTTTGGGGCGAGATCGCTGGGCTTGGGGGGGGGGGGGGGGGGGGGGTGGTGGTGGTGGCGTACCTAGCGAAAGAAAGGATCTTGTCAGAGGCCACGTGTACGTGTGTGTGTCTGTGTGTGTGTGTGTGTGTGTGTGTGTGTGTGTGTGTGTGTGTGTGTGTGTGTGTGTGTGTGTGTGTGTGTGTGTGTGTGTGTGTATACGCGCGCGCGCGCGTGTGTGTGACTGACCCTGCATTGGCTAGTCTTGTTGCTTACGTGTAGGCCTACTTCATTCTAATCTTTGTACGTGCGTACGCCTGCGTGTTTGTAGTACCAACAATGGCGGAGGCATTTGCACACAACTTCAGTGAACACAAAAGACATGTAGATTGGTTGTGCCGTGTGCGGCGATCGTGTGCTCAGAAAAGTAAAAGATAAAGGATTAAACGCTAGACTTTGTGTCAACTTCTCCAATGATTTGTTGCAGTATTTTCAGTCTAGATATTTCTGGTGATGAAGAAGGCAAACAGTCCAAGTGTATCTGCGTTAAATGCTACCATAAACTGAAAAAAAACGAGACACATGTAAGCACATTCTCAGTGTTATACAACAAAAGAAAATGCTGCTCGTGACATAGAGAAAATGTCAGAAATCTGGACAACTTTCGATCCAGGTCTTTCTTTGAGTTAGTGTACGTCGTGTCGATTCTTTTAATCAGCCGGCCTTCTTGGTCGTCAGAAAACAAAGAAGAGCCGACCCGTCAAAAGATCTGCTCAAGAATGTTTAGATCAGTCTGATCTGTGCTTGCACACAGGAATCAAAACTGCAGGTGATAATGGAAAAAACATGGCCTATGTCTCCCCGAAAAAACAGACATACTTCCCTCAACTGGAAAATTTCAAATCCAATAAAATCCCGAATGTTAAGAGGTGGCAAGCATTCCTGGTTGAATCTTTTACCTTCTGAATTAAAACCAATTAATTGATTAAGCCAGTTACAATTGAGAAAACAGAGAGAGAGAGAGAGAGAGAGAGAGAGAGAGAGAGAGAGAGAGAGAGAGGATGATGCTGTTTTGTTGTTGTCATATTTGTGGATGTGCTTGCGCAAATGTATTTGCACTCGTGGGTGTCTTTGTGTGTGTCAGTGTGTCATACCAATTTAAGTAGGTGTGGGGTGGAAACAAATTTCAATGTGTGTGTGTGTGTGTGTGTGTGTGTGTGTGTGTGTGTGTGTGTGTGTGTGTGTGATCCATTTGTTTATATACCGCTGTTGTTGGTGTGTAGGTTTCTGTCAATATATATATATATATATATATCAAAAATACTGCTAAAAAACGCCTAATAAAAATCTTAAGGTGCTCAACCCCTTGGGGAACAACATCTGTTAAAAATAGGGTGATAAAAGGAAGTTTTAAAACTTCCTTTTATCACCCTATTTTTAATATATATATATATATATGTGTGTGTGTGTGTGTGTGTGTGTGTGTCTCTCTCTCTCTCTCTCTCTCTCTCTCTCTCTCTCTCTCTCTCTCTCTCTCTCCAGTCGTGAGTAGGCTCACCATGAAGATGAAAATGAGACAACATTTTGCATTGGTGTGTATATATGTGACATCAGTTTCAAATGATTGGAACGGGCGAAAGAACAAGGTCAGGCAGGAAGCACTTCATTGTTTATAACTGACATCTGCATGTGTGGCATGCTAAAATCTTGCTTTACTAAAAGCTTGGTGTGGCTGTGATAGAATCAGTTTCGGCATGCTTCACAACACGTAGAGCACTCGGATAAACAAGCAAAACATGCCTAGGCCATGGTAGGGAAACCGCCGGCATGTTCCCAGTGAAGCTGACCAGCGCTGACACTGTTTATTTAGGCCCAGTACCGGCTGTCAGGTAGGAGTCCCGTGAATAATTTTCTGTCAGTTGTAAAGGAAAGATATGCATGTCCAATATGCACCAGGTTGAGCGTGATAGCTTCAGGAACGCATGCTCTCCACTGAGTTGGAATTTCATTTCACTTTGTGTGTGTTCGTTAGTCTGTCTTTTCAATCGTTTTTGTGTTGGCAAATCTTTGTGGAGCTTGTCAGCGATGCGTATGAAAGAAGACCCATTCATGTTTGGTGTCGTTCTGTCAGTCAGAGACCCCACAATACAGTGGCATCAACCGACCACAATTCGTTGCATTCTGGCGCAAAGTATTAATGAAGAAATACAGCATCCTGTTTTCAACACACTATCAGCCAGACAGCTAGTATCACATTACGCGTAGGGAGGAAAGCTTGTGGGAGGTTAGCACGAGGAAACTGGCAGCTGTCGGCAGAAGTGCGCTGTTTAAACAAACCGCGGTCGTTCCATCCCTTCCCCTCCTGCGACTGATAGGCGGTCAGGAATTATTGCCCTTGTCTTCAACTACAAATTCCTCTACCGACAAACGTGGAGGCTGGGGGCTCCCTCGCGACAAGTTCTGGGCGCCACCGCTCAAGGATGGACACGTCACCAGATGAGGAGAAGGACTCCTCCACCTCATCCTCAGACTCTGGGGGAGTCGGGTTCCTGAAGAGGTTGTGCTGAATCTCTTCTCCAGGAGGCAACTGCAGGGGTGTGTGGGGGTCCTGCCCTAGCTGAAGAATCGAGCCTGAGAAGTAATGCTTCTCCAGTGAGTGCACTTAAGTTTTCTTGCTCTTCCAAAGGGGATATAAAGAAGACAATCAAACATATTGTCTAACACGAAGAGTATTAAAAGACTTGATCGAGAGAAAGAAAAAAGAAGGTGACAGTTCTCTACTGGTTAATTCGGTAAACGAACAGCAACAGTGTTGGAAGCACTTGCGTGGAATATCTGTGAAAAGAATGCACACTTCCAGTGATATAACTCTTCATGGCTGGTTGTCTCATTTTCCTACACTTCTAGGAAAAAAAGAACACCGAGAAAAATGTTACCGCTGTGAACAATGAAGAGAGAAATACGCTGGAAAACAAAACCAAGTTTTCTTATTTTGATCGTCTAATCTCAAGAGAGATTTCAACAGCAATGGAAAGGCTTAAGAACAGAAAACCTACAGGGTCAAATGGAATTATTAGAGTTTCTTAAATTTGGAGGTGATTTTACAATTGATTTTTTTTTGTCAGTTTGTTCAATACACTTTTTGATAATGTGATATTTCCAGAACGATGGACAGAGTCAATAATCGTACCACGAATTAAGAAAGGTGTTATTGATGTCCGTTGTATTTATAGAGGTATAAGGTTGTGTGATATCAGCAGCAAGGTACTTATTTCAATAATCAATTGCAGGCTACAACAGTGGATGTAGGAAAATGACATGACAAGCGAGCATCACGTAGCGTTCAAGAGTGGCTACTCAACTTTTGATCAGATGTTTACACCGTTAGTGTTGGTACAGATACAATTTTCACAGAACTGTAAATTATATGTTGCCTTTATTGATTTCGTAAAAGCTTTTGAGTCTGTATTAAGATCATTACTTTGGCCAGTACTCCAAAGAATGGGATTTTGGTAAAGCTATATAATGTATTAATTGTAGGTATAGTAGTTTGAAGGCAAGTGTAAGATCTAGTGCTGGTTTTACTGACTAGGTCACGCGTACAAGAGGATAAACAGGGTGATGCTTGCAGTCCTGTGCTTTTTTGTTTACTAATAAGTTAGCCTTGGAAATAATAGAGAGAGGAAGGCATGGTGCAACACTGACGCCTGGTTTTCCTTAATCGTTATTTTATTTTAAGTTTAGCGGATGATATTGCCTTGCATCCTGAAACACCAGTTGGTCTTCAAACGCAACTGAATAATTCATGTAGTGCATCTTCAAGACTTCATCTCAAGGTTGAATAAAAACCTATGTTCTTGTATTCAGAAAAGACAGTTATCTTGAAGCGAGAGAAAGGTGGCTCCTGAATGGAGTGGAAATGAAGGCTATTAATTGTTACAAGTATCTTGGTAGATATTTTCCACCGGGCTTAGTTTTGTCTTTTGTTTGTGAAGTCCTTGCAAGTCGAGCAAAATCACCATGCTGAGCATTTTGTATAAGTTGTACATGCTTCAGAATAATTGTATATAATATATTTAAAATAACTGGTAATCAGGCTCTACCTAAGCTGTGTGCGGTGCGGAAAACATGGGATTGCAGTTTCTCGTATTGAAAAGGTCAATTCATTTGCCTTAGAGACATTCTAGGCGTACAGCTTAAAAACGCTATATGATTCTAGTTAATGGAAAGACAGGACGCCACCCTGTTTGTGTAATACGTCTGTGCAGTGTGTTAGATATGGGCTTCAAATAATTATTACTTATGGGTGGAAATAAACTGCCTGTGAAAGCGTAGGAGATGTTGATGTGGTGAGATTCACATAGTAAATATACATGGGTTTCAAGGATTCGAGAAACATTATATCAGAACTGTTTGGAATGGTATGGTTAAATCAAGGGGTTGCAAATTTCAACGCGTTTCTGCATGAATTTCTGAGCTGCCAAATGAATAAAGAGACGAGCTGCAAAAAGTCAACGCCTTCAGACTCACTGCACGTCTTCAGAGTGGACAAACAACGCACACACACACACACACACAAAACTTTGTGACATGGTTAACCTGAACTGGCAGATTGGTTTATCTTATGTGGTTAACCAAAACTAGGAATTATTCTCTCTTCATCCAACTTTCCCACTCCAGTAGACAAGGTTGAGCTGGTCAGCTTGGATAGGATTTGCTCTTGTATGAGTTTATGGCAGTGGGTTGGCAAGGTAGATGACCTGGTCAGTGTTTCTCTAATCTTATCGTGTTGCTTGCATGGTGTGATATGCATGATTCAATAATTTGATGGGCGAGAGCAGCCAGCCGTTGTTTGTAGGGATCAAGGATTCTTCTTACATTGCCTCGACTGCCCTTGCAATCTATATTAGTCAGGAGACAAGTGTTCATGTTGAGTTTAGGTTGTCTAGATTTGCAATTTGCAACATGACCTTAAAAGTATCCCTACGATCCCCTCCAAAGAATTTTCACTCAGGTCTCAATCTGTGGAATGCGTTGTGATGCGTTCTTAGTTTGCTTGTTTTTTTTTGTTGTCATATACATCCAACAAGTTATTGACGACCTAGAAGTCATCTCTCTTTTTTCCTACGACTGTTTTGTTTTACTTCCTTTTATCTCCTTTCTTTGTCAGCAAAGGTGAGGTTTGTTCATTCTGTGTGTATATTCCCAAACATAGCTACATCCTGCACCTCCTTTCCTTTCATATTTTTCACTCAGAAATTTTACTGTATGGTTTCTCTAAAATCTCTTCTATAGAATGTGTGTTCCCTTTTTCATCTCAATCACGGCTCCACAGAGCAGTTACATTCTAGTCACCATCACTAGCCTGTATCCTAAAACTTGCAGTTTGTGAATCGGAGCTGATCTCATAGTTTCAGATCCATGTTGTTTACTGACATACTATTTACTATTGACGTTTTCATTCCAATAATTTGTATCGTGCAAGATCATTTTTTCGTGAGGTGGTGCCAGACCAGACGATTTACAAGGCTTTGGGACTTACCAAGCACCAATGGCTCACCTCTTGTTTTGCATTTGGTTGCCACCTGGTCACTTGACTGTTACAGTTTTAGTTCTACAGTGGTTTACCAGTGGCATCGTCATCCGAGTCTGAATATATTGTGTTATGTTCCAGGAATGAGGAATTGCTGCGTCAGTGGTAGGTCCTTTGGGCTGTAAAGGAGATATTTGTTTGCTGGATGTTCTTTGGTTTTGAACTTAATTTGATGTTGACTGACAAACTTACACACACACTCTTTAATCGGGACTCAAGCAGTGATCAGAGTGATCTAAACTTTCACGCACGGATATGGAGAGTTCTGTCAATGATTGGAGATATCTGTCAGTATGTATAATGTTCTAGGTGTTTTTTTTCTTTAACACTGGGACTAACGCAGACTGACAAAATGATGAGGACATGCCTTCATCAGTATCTGACTGGTCAAAAACGTTAATGTGCTGGTTTTTTTACTTACTGGATTCTCTTTTGCGTTTTTTTTTTGTGGACGACCATCATGGTATGTTGACTGAAAGAACCGACACGCTGGGCACAGAAGGACAGATTTGGACAAAACAAATTGTACAGATTCTGCTAAAGGCTGCATTTTTTTTTTTTGGTTGTTAAAAAGACAGGCAATTTCGCTCAAAGAGGAAAATGTGTCTGGACGCCATCCATGCCTTCCTGCTTGTCGCCATCTTTCGTGGTGCTGAACTTCCAGGTCTGTAGGGAATGAAACCATCGACCCCTGTTTACACAACTGTTCTTCATACCGTTTTGTGTTTCCTAGATGTCCGTCCATACTCACTGACGTGTGTGTGTGTGTGTGTGTGTGTGTGTGTGTGTGTGTGTGTGTGTGTGCGCGCGCGCGCGCGCGCGCGCGCGCGCGAGCGTGCGCAAATGCGTGCGTGTATGCGTGTATGCGCGCGCGCGCGCGCGCGCGCGCGTGTGTGTGGTGTGTGCGTGCGTAAAAAATCTCTCTGTGATCCGACCTGTTGCTTGCGCGTTTTGTGCACAGGTTCATTAGTGAAAATGTAGTTAAATCTGATGTTTAATATCCTGCAATAACACCTTATTCCTATAGCTTGGATTCTTCTTTCCAGATCCGGTGGTGGTGGTGGTGGTGGTGGTGGTGGGGGGGATACAGTTTGACATGCATTACAGGAAAAAGACTGTATCAGTGCATGCCTGATCCTGTGTTTCATGTTACGGTAGTTTGGTGAGTTGTGGCTGGCCGTGAGTTCGGTCCTGTGGTCTCCAGTGTCCATGCCATATATTGTTGCATGCTTTTGTCTAGTTCTGGGGAGTTCTTGTTCACAGCCTGCTGCTTCGTCATCAATGCTGTCTGTGAAGCAAAATGTCCGTACGCTTCATCCTCAAAGCATTATGAATGGATTACTGTCACATGCAGACACCACTGTTGGATGAAGAACTTGCCGGACTCTACAAAGAGAGAAGTACGCTTGAACAGATTTTTTCACCTGCGTATGCTTTGCGAAAAATACCTCCCATACTAGGGAGAGTTTGAACACAACGTTTTTTTGTTGTTTTTTTTTGATTCCAAAAGAGCATTTGACTGTCACTGGCAGTTTCTGCTATGATGAAAAAAAGATTAAAATAAGGCGAACATTAACAGCCTCAATCAGCAACTAAACTTCAAGGCGACCAGAGAGCACCACTCACACAGGGTGCAACTAGAGAGGGGTTCCATACTTCAGTTGGAGGTTCTCACGGCTGTCTTCTATGGCCCACACTTTTCAGCATGTACCTTGAGCACATGATTACTAATTCACTTGAAGAACATATTGGTGCAATCATTTCTTACAACCTCTTTTCTTTATCCTGAACTCTACGGAGATTGTTATGGGTTGCTTCCATGGGCGAACCAGAAACAAGAAAGGGGGGCATGGTGGATTGGATATTGGGCAGGGTCCTCTCTGTAGCCGTATTTCTCGTTCGGTTTCATATGCAACAGGTACATAATATTCACGCTCTGGAAGTGGCACTCCTCACAGGTGTAATGTGAAAGTATTGTCAACATGCAGAATACATTCTACGACATTTTACTGAGTTGTTCATGCTCTTGTTTACTTGACAAAAAAAATAAATGAAATGACATGCTATTGAACTGCCTTTTCAGCCAATAGCAGAATGTTGAAACTTACAAATCAGCCGATAAATCACGAGGCAATATGAAATTTAAGCCACTAACTGAAGAGAGTTTTTCTAGTCATGGATCCAGTGTGACAGGGTGTCCTAAAAAGGTGTCATCACAGTGATTCCAGACAGCCCTCATCAACTTCTTACCATACCAACGACTTTGACATGAATTCGTCATAAGCATCGGTGGCACAGCGGTCGACGCTAAAGTCTGGGCACGAAAGGCCACCAATTTGGATATGGCATTTTTTTTTTTTTTACAATAATCAATAAGGATGAGTGCACGAAAGAAAATGCTCTGGAATACCATTTTGGTCGGGATGAGGCAGTACCCCGAGCTTCCTTTCATCATGAATCCTAGCATCAACTAAGGCTGGGAAAGAAAGACCTGTCGCATTCTGTTCAGGAAATTCAAGCAACAGTCAGAAGAATTCAACTTCAAGTGATCGAAAATTGATTGTGTTTAGCTGCTCCCCATTTGAGCCCACAACACATTCAGCAACCCTGGATAGAAGTCAGTCAGAACGGAAGAATCTCCAAACCATGAGTTTCTTGTAGGATTGGAATATGCAGCCTCCCAGCGGCATGTGATGTCTCCATGGTTTCGTCTGAAAAGGGCCCAGCACTCAGCTGTTTGTTTTGTGTTGTCAATTGCTGCTTGTGGACAAGCAGATACCATGCACAAACAACATGATCCGATGCCTACAGAAAACAAACGTGCCGCTATGTCCTAGTGCTCTGTGGGCAGGTTTCTGAAAATGCATGATGACACTTTCATGCTGTACTGTTGCTTTTGTTAGCGCTGTAGTAAATGTTAACGCTAAGCAGATTGAAGATTATATGCCATTTATTGCAATCCACTTTGAGTCTTTTGATTTTGGGGGAAAAATTATCATTTTTTTTTTTGGTTGTTATTGTCATCCACATAGTCATAATCACTTCTCCTCCTCGTGTCTTCGTCGTCATCATCATCATCATCATCATCATCATCATCATCATCACGATCATCATCATCGTCATCATCATCTTTATTTTATTTTGTCTACTCGCCATCGTCCTTGTCCCTCTTCTGTTCTGTTCGTTTACGCAGTTTTTAGTCGCTCACCAAAGGCCACCTTTTCCACTGAGATAAAAAAGATAACTGATGTGTGTTCGTCTGATGGTTTTACTGTTCATAATGTTTGTCCACTGAGATCAAAAAGATAACTGAAGTGTGCTCGTTTGATGATTTTACTGTTCATAATGTTTGTCCACTGAGATCAAAAAGATAACTCATGTTTGTTCGTCTGATGGTTTTACTGTTCATAATGTTTGTCCACTGAGATAAAAAAAAAAACAAACTGATATGTGTTCCTCTGATGGTCTTACCGTTCATAATGTTTGTCCACTGAGATCAAAAAGATAACTGATGTGTGTTCGTCTGATGATTTTACTGTTCATAATGTTTGTCCTGCCTGAAGAAGACCAATAGGTCGAAATGTATATGTCTCTGTTTTGTGTACCTTAAAAGAATTCTGTTGGCTGTTCAGTAACTCTCCTTTGATTTTTTCCCCTGAATGTCATTTTATTACATCATTTCATTACTTCATTTATTTCTCTGTTGATCGATTCATCAATATATTAAAAGCATTAATTGGTTTTGGGGGTATTATGTAATCGTAGTTTCAACAGCTCTAACAATTTTGTATCTCTTGCTTTCTGCCTTTGTAGTGACGCAACAACCATGTATAAAGAAGAGGATTGAGAGCAGAGTTGAGTGGCAACATGAACACAACCATGGTGTGCTGGATCTTCTTTGCTGCAGGGATATCACATGCAGATAACATCGTGATCAGACCGAATAAGAACCAACGTGAACCGTCCATGACCGTCACTTTTCTCATCATGTGGACTGAATGATAAAGTAAACCTATTTGTGAGACCTAATACAATTCTGTGTTTTGGCGAACGGTTGTGGATGATAATTTGACAAACTGTTATCAGTACATATGTAGTAAAATTGATTGCCGCAATAACATTAAACCACCTAAATTTTGGGTCAAGGCTGTATCGTTGAAACAAAGCTAGGCGACACAGACCAGACTGTTCATTGAGGCCCCAGTGTGAGAGTCCTGGAAGAAACGGAGGCATAGATAACAAACATCCCCAGCAGTCCACATCACAGTACATTGTAGGATAACTGCACGCTTATTGAACTTCCAGGAGCCTTTTTGGACACTTAGGACGAATGTGTAATCCACATTGAGGAAGAGGATGATAACAACTGATGTTTCGAGGGCCAGAACGAAGACAAAGCCGCTCAACTTGCAGAGCACACTTTTGTTCCACGTGTGCTCAAACTGAACGTATTCCCCATGAAATATTTCGTTTATTATCAATACGATGCCAGTATGACCTCCCGTGCACAAATCTGCAAAAAAACATAATTGGCGAATGATAATTAAGAATTTGTCCTGGAACACTTGTTTTTAATAACTATCGGAGTCGTTAAAGAAACCAAAGTCCCTACAGTGGCAGATGCAGTGACCAAAGAAAAGAAAACTACATACAGCTGGGATGGCAACAGTGTCCTACATGAAGGAAGCACAGCATAGCCAGCTGAGCACTTTCGTGTACCCGACTGTTTAAGGAATAAATTTTCACAGCAAACCTATAATCTGGAGAGAAATACATCATTTAAATGATGTAACCTTGAAAACAAGTCTGAAGGGAATGTGCAGATAGGATTGTGTGACAGGTCCAGTTGTGTTATTTGAGGCATGGATTTAAAGCTCCTGGGTCCGATGGTTTCAACCATACAAGACGACACATTCAGAGATTTTACATGAGGTAAGTACATGGATACTTCACCGTTTAGTATATTAAAATATATTCTTGATATGTCCACTCGTTTCACAGAGTAATGAAATAGCTTTACCTGCTTATTTGCAATTATGCGTATAGGGTTGTTTGCCATTGATACAGTTTTTTAAATTGGCAACTCAGTCAAAAGAGCCAAATCAATTGCTGTCATACTGTTATCAGTGAGATCAATGGATATCAAGTTATTGAGCTTTACTATTGAAAACATTGACCAGGGAACAATACGACAGATTCAGACTGGTCAGGTAGATATTCTGGGTCACATCAGCCAGTGACATTCCAGAGCCTGCGGCGTCCAGATAGCGAAGTTGTGGGTAGAGATCAGCAGTAAAGGTTCTCCTGCACAAAAAGGAGTGGCCTTGACACAGGCAATATTCAGGACAAGTTTGATCACACATCAGTTCATCATCCTGCTGTGGACATTGACCTACACCATCACAGAGGTGATCAGAATGCACACACACTTCGGAATGTCGACATCGATAGTATAAGGACATACAACTGTCTGACAGTCTTGTTCATCTTCTCCATAAACACAGTCAAAAAAGCCATTGCATCGGGTGTAGACTGGGAGACAGTACAGCCACTCAGCTGTGCAACTGTAGTGAGTGTCAGGACATGACTGTTCACTGTTCATCACTTCCTGGGTGAAATAACCAGAGCCGTCTAAGTTGATGTGAAATCGTTGCCGTTTGACTTCATCTGTCACCAGAGGATAAATTGCTTTCCCATCAGGGCAACCGACTTCATCAGAATCGTCCAGGCAGTCTGAATAGTCATTGCAATGCTGACTATTCAATATACACTGTGCATTGGAGCAGAGAAAACCATTGCATGAAGGATGCACACAAAACAGCTCATCACTGTTATCTGGACAGTCCTGTCTAAAGTCACACATGAACGTAGAATGTACTGTTGTTATGTCGTCATCACATCTGAACACGGCGTATGTTTCTGAAATATTCATGCCACGGAAAGCCATGTACGAGTGTACCCTGTGACTGATGTTCATAAATATATCAAACATCAAGTTTTTCACACCTAAACAGCTACCATCCTTAACAGACAGGAAAAAAATGTGTGTCACATGTTTATGTGGGTAAAAAACTAGCAACTGTTTCGTATTTGAGAAGACAGACCTTGCCCAGTGTAGACGAGCTAAGCGAGCTGAAGTGGGAAGTATCCTGACTGACAGAGATTCAGTTTCACACACAGCAGAATCAAAAATCTGTTGGATGAAGTGGCGCTTAAGCTGTGTACTAACGCAGCTGAAAGTTCGACAGTTCTGATCTGCCGACAAGGGGACATTTTAAGTGGATAAAAATTATGTCGTACGTAACGATGGGATATAAAGTGATTCATGTTATGGATGAACGTGTCGTCGGACCATTTACGAAACTTGCTGAACATGAAAGGTACATTGTCCCAGCCTGATGTGAAACCCAAAAGCTGCACGTACATCATTATAGGGTTTGAAAACATGTAGAGTGTCCTCTAGTTCCTTCCTTGTTTTTATTGAAGCTAGTTTCCAGCCCCTGCCCCTGCATTTATCGTTAGCAGTTCTGTATTGAATGAGGGCTCGGCCAATGATGAATGTGAAACATTTGTTACGTGAAGCCACCCAACCCGAACAGCCAGGACTGCTGAAGGCACAGTGTTCTGTTTCATCACGTCCATCTTCACACTCTGGCCTCAGGTTACAGTCCAGGTGTTGCTGAAATGCAGAATAATGACTCACAGAACAGTTGAACAAGCCGCTGGACAGCTTGTCGGGTTGATGACTCTCAGATATTGCTGAAAAGTATAGTTTCATGTGATAATTCAGTATAAGACTTCTGTGACCGATTTGAGTTCGAGGAAAGGATACACGAACAATGTTAGCTAATGTACAGAAAGTAAAACACAAACGCACGGGACTTTGTTGATCGATGTTGACTTCTTGATAATTAGATTCTGAAGTCGAACTTTCAGGTGAGCAGTGACGAGGAGACTGACACTGCTGAACACTGATTACAAAAATATAACCAGTGGGACCCTTTACTTCTTCACAGATTACTGTACGCTCAGTAAAGTCTGGAATAGTTACATATCCTGAATAGTCCAGATCATATCTTATGATGAACTTAAAATCTTTTAATTCTTCACTTTCGATATGTACTAAAGGATCATTCTGTGTCTAAAACGAATACAGGTTGTGGTCAATTGAAAGAAACTTTCCTCGAGACTATGCAAGGTGCACGCTAAAGCAACAATTTGACCTCTTTCACAATCTTCAGGTGACGATAACACCAGCTCTGCGCTCCAGAAGTTAGAAGGACACCAGTACACTAATCGTCGAATGCGAACGTTGACATGTGTGTTTTGCGCAAGTTTCAGAAAATTTTACAGAAGGAGGAAGAATCCCCACACATCCCATACACCACTCCCTGGTGTGCTGGATAGTCTGGCAGGTTGTTGTGGCAGTCTGTCACGTTGACCTTCAGCACTGTGTTCTGTGTTCTGTTGTGACCAGTCACTGACTTCACACCTGGACAGGCTTTCTTCAGCCCTGTGGCGGTGATACCTTTCATGGACATTTTTGCTGCTGTGATTAAGTCACAAGAAAAAAACATTTCCTCGTAATTAGTTTAATTCTAAAAAAAAAAAAAAACCGATCTTACCTTCAGTCGCTTCATTGAATGCTTTCAGCATGCCAGCTAAGGTTTAGACTGCATTTCAGCTGCCACAGTGAGATTGATAGCTGTTCGAATTGTTCGAAGAGATTCGAAACTACATTTAATTCACTCCAAAAGACGAAACGAAAGATGAGATCATAATCATGTGAAACAGTGACTGTCAGATCGCCTGATGCTGGGAATTGCTGGAATTCTTGTACACCTGGTGTTTAGTGGGTTCATATTTACTTTCCAGGCTGTAGATACGTCTCGCGTCTGACGTGTTGAGAGCCGAGGATTTTACGCGCTGGAAAACGGACAATAAACAGTAGGGAACTAAGAAGGGAAACAAGCCAGTTAATCAACAGTTTGATAGCTGTGAATGCTGTCCAAACTTACTCTCACCTCACTAAAAAAAGAGAGAGAGAGAGAGAGAGAGAGAGAGAGAGAGAGAGAGAGAGAGAGAGAGAGAGAGAGAGAGAGCGAGAGAGCGAGAGAGAAGAACACACACACACACACACACACACACACACACACACACACACACACACACACACACACACACACACGCTTACGAAGTAAGATAAGGTAAGTTGATGTTACTTATAGCCCAGCCGACCGCAAAGGGCCATATCAAGGCTGTCACCGCGTTGAAGTCAACTCACAAAGTCATTCATTCACACAACTCTTTAAAATACTTCTTTTAAATCCCATCAAAATTTGTGTCTATAAAATCCTTGATCCGATGAAAAAGTTAATCTTTCAAGAATTCAAAGATTGCATCAGGTGGAGCATCTCTGAACAAGGTTTTTATGGAATCTGCTGTAAAATGTTTGTGTCTCACATCATGCAAGTCCCAACACTCTAAACGAATATGTTTGTTAGTGGTACATGACATGGAATGCACCACGGAGCTTCTTCACTCTTTAAAAGGTACGAATGAGTAAAATACAAATGACTGGTGTGCAGCCGGCATAGAACCGTTTCTTCTTTGCGACCACCAGAGGTAGATGAGAGGAACTCCTTTAGGTTTGGACGGATCTAGAAGAGTTTGTCATCCTTCTGTGTATTCCAGTCCTCCTGCCAGAGGTCTCTGACATACTTATTAACTTCTGGTTTTAGATCTGTTTAGGGGATATAGAGATGTTATACAGTTCCCTGTTGTGGTATTCTTGGCCAAGCGATCAGCCATTTCATTCCCTCCGATGCCAACATGACTGGGAACCCAAGCCAGAACGATGTTGTGACCTTCCGCTTTCAACGTGGTAAAATGTTCAAAAACCTGTAGAAGTTCGGGATGATGGAGGTTACGGCTAGCTATGGCCTCCAAAGCTGATAGCGAATCAGATAAAACCAGAAAGTCCTTTCTTTGTAGATTGAGAGATTATCTTCAGTGCTAGAACCATAGCTGTAAGTTCAGCAGAGTGAACAGAATCATCTGATGGAACATGTTCTAATAATATTTTGAGAAGGAGCACCAGGGCAATAGGCTGCACAGGCCACTCCATCTTCAGACTGAAACGTCAGTGAATTTTGAAAGGATGGGAATTTTGAACAGAGATCAGCAAACAATGCTTTGTATGCCAGAGAGCTGGTGGATTCTTTGCGAAAAGCTGCAAGATCAACGCGAATTTCTGGTGTAAAAAAGCCCACGGAGGCTTATCTGGAAACTTGGAGGAGTCAGACACAACTCCTAGATCAAGACCTGCATCTGCGCACGAGGCTGCATACGACCAAACGTAGGAATACAGCTGGGATTTTTTTCGAACTTACTTTGAAACTGAGGGTTTTAAAACACAGTCATAGGCAGGGTTTTCCGGTTCAGAGAACAGTCTAAGATAGTTCAAGGATAGTTTCAGCCTGCGGTTGGATAGTGATGGTTCACCTGCCTCTGCATACAGGCTGTACACAGGGGTGGTGCGGAATGATCCAAGTCAGAGACGAAGCCCTTGATGATGATCAGGGTCCAAGAGTTTTAGGTAAGAGGGTCTTGCAGAGCCGTACACAGCACAACATAGTCCAATTTAGAATGGGTCGAGGCTCTGTAGAGGTGCAGGAAAGTTTTTTTTTATCAGCACCCCGGTCAGTGTGTGCTACAGCTCGCAGAATGTTCAGAACTTTCTGGCAAGAAGCTTTTAGGTTTTTAAAATGACTAAGAAAGTTGAGTTTTTCGTCAAAAATAACTCCTAGAAATTTGGCCCTTTTTACAGCTGGATGGAAGATTTCCCTATTTGGATTTCTGGATCTGCCAAAAACTGACAAAAATTATGGAAGTGAATGCACTGTGTGTCTTAGTAGCAGAAACAGTGAAGCCATTTTCTTCCGCCCACTGATGAATGTTATGCACACAAAGCTGGAGCCTGCACTGAACACTGTAGTACAAGCTTCCAGTTGCATAGACGGCAAAATCATCGACAAATAATGAGCAGCTGGAATGCTGTTGAACTGAACTGACTTACAATATTGTTGATTTTGATGCTAAAAAGGGCAGGAGACAGTATGCTCCCTAGAGGAACCCATCTTCTGCTCGTGAACATCAGAGAGAGTGGTGCCAACCCGAACCTGTAACTGTCGTTCTGCAAAAACATTTTAAGAAAAAGTGGAAGATGATCCTGAAAACCAAGATCATGGCGATCATGAAGTATCCCGGATTTCCAGGTGGTGTCATAGGCCTTCTCCAAGTCAAAGAAAATCACTACTGAGTATTGTTTATTTAGAAAGGCGTTTCGAAACGTAGATTGCAGACAAATCAAATGGTCCACTGTAGTTCGATGTTTGCGGAAACCACACTGTTCTTTCGCCAGAAGGCCATCGGTTTCGAGTTTCCACATGAGTCTAGTATTGACCATTTTTTTTTCCATCAGTTTGCAGATACAGCTGGTCAAAGCTTTTGGACGGTAATGTAATGGGTTCGAAAGATCTTTTCCAGGTTTTGGAATAGGTATGATGAGGGATTTTCGCCAAGAAGGAGGAAAGAACCCAGTGGTCTGTACATGGTAGTAGACTTGGAGCAGGATGTTCAGACCTTTTTGCGGAGGATGTTTCAAAAGTTTATGATGGATTTCGTCTATACCAGGAGAGGAATCGCTGCACGAAAGTAAGGTGGATTTCAATTCGTTTAAAGTGAGGGGAAGATTGTAGTCTTCCATACTGTCTGATGAAAAGTTGCAGGGTGATTTTTCTTTGAGGATTTTGTTTTTGACAAAACAGACTGGTCTGTTAGAAGAAGAGGAATTCGTTTCAATAATTGAAGCAAGCAGATTGGCAACCGTTTTTTTCTCTGTTATTGAAGAGTCAGAAAACTTGAGATGGTTGACAGTAGGACAGGTGTTCTTCCCTTTCATTTTCTTGATGATTTTTCACACTTTTTTCTTCGACGTTTTGGATGTGACACTTGAGTAAAATTGTTTCCAAGATAAACGTTTACTGGTTTTATTTTTGTTTTCAGTTTCTGATGCGCTCAGACGTTTGGCATCGATGGTCTGCGGGAGACCCAACGTTGAGCTCTTTTGTGGGCTTTGTTAATTTTCTTGCATTCAGAGTTGAACCAAGGACTTTTTGGCTTAGGGGCTTCTTGGAAGATGTGGGAATGGTTGTCGTTGCGTAATTCAGTATGAAATCTGAAAGATTTCCTGCTGGATCTTCACTTTGCAGGACCTTGTCCTCTTCCAGATCACTAAGAAACCTACTGGCAAAGAGGTCCGAATCTGCTTTGTTAAAATTGAGGCGTTCAGGTAAGGACTCACTTTCTGCATTTGTATCGACGCAACACAGGAAAGTGGTCACTAGCATGTAGGTCCTCATCAACCTCCCAAAACAAAGAAGATGGGTCACAAACAGAGAGATCCAGACAAGATGTGGTGCTATTAGCGGAGTGAAAGTAAGTTGGCGATTTCCCATTCAAGACACACACAAATCAAGCTCTGAAAACACTTCCTCTAAATGCAGACCCCTTGGTGAAGATCTTTCACTTCCCCATAGAGGAGAGTGACCATTGAGATCGCCTAATAGCACGAAGGGTCTTGGAAAGCTGCTCCTAGAGCGAGATGACGTCCTGTTTGGTGACTCAGATATCTGGAGACAGATACAAGCTACATATAGTTATTGTGTTATGGAGAGTAACATGAGCTGCCACTGCCTGAAGCAGAGTCTGCAGCGCAAATGGGCAGTACAGAACAGAGTTATGAATGAGTGAGGCTACCCGACAGTAATGTCATGTTCCACAGGTTGTGCAGGTTGCTGTAGCTGTAGAAAGGGATAAAAGTTTTATCAGGCCTCAGAAGACTTTCTTGCAGTGAAACTAGCACAGGCCTAGCGTCATGGCACAAAATCTGCTGCAGTTCTTCATAACTGGAATACAGTCCCCTGATGTTCCATTGTAAGATTGTTTTCATTTTGGTTGAGGACTTTATTAATCCATGTCAACGCCCTCTCCCTCTTCATCATACAGGGATTCAAACGTATTCTGCAGTTTGAGCTCTGTTTTTATAATCTGTCCGGTGGAACAGGTGATTTCTTCTTCCCCAGAGAGGACGAACTCGATGAAGCGTCGTGGCATTGGTGGAGGCTTTCCTTTGCACTCCAGCATGCCACTTTGTTGGAAGCCACTGTCGGAGCACCTTGGGAGGTGGTCTCAGCTTAGGAGACGTCTTGGGGCGAACCCCTTGCTGAGCAGCCCGCACAGCTGCAGGCTTAGTTGATGCACTGGAAGTGCATCCCTTGGTGGGTTTAAGGCCCCCACCAGTGGCCGTTTTCCCTTGTGATGTGTCAGAAGCTGGAAAACACTTTAACGGTTCAATACCACATTGGTCTGTCTGAACACTGGCTTCCACCTGGGGTACTCTGAGTGATTTTTTGACGACTGTAGAAAAAAGGGAGTGGGGTTCCCTTCTGTTCCTGCACCCGCTTTTTAGCTTCAAAAAACGAAATCTTTTTTTCTGTTTTTACGTGCTGAATTTCGATTTCGCTCTCTACTCGCCAAACAGGGCAGTCTTTTGAAGAAGAGAATAAGAAGGGTGGTCACCATGACAGTTAATGCATTTCGCGGATTCACATTCGCCCTCATGAACTTCTTGCAGGTGGCACACGTCTCCTTGCCCTGACATTTCTCCTTGACATGACCAAATCGTTGGCATCCAAAGCACCACAGTGGGGATGGTACATACAGAGCTACTTTTAGTCTTAGGTATCCCACCTTTATGGACTCTGGAAGAGTCGGTTTGGCAAAGGTGAGGAACAGAGTACTGGTCGGTTTTCTCTCTGCACGTTTTCGGAAAATCGCCTTCCTGACCTCTACCACCCCTTGATCAGCGAACTCGCCTTCATTTCTCCCTCAGATATCCCAAACAACTCTCGCCAATGGTTGATACCTTTCGAGGAATTTAGAGTTTTTTGTGAGGGGACACCCGGATTTGATAGTTCACAAGACTAGTTGACTCTAGCAATTTGTCCGAGTGGACCTTCCGGCTGACCTGCACGAGCAGGGAACCATCTCTTAGCCACTTGACTGACTTCAGCTCTGCACCAGCAAGATCTTTCAGTCCCTTCGCAATGGCAAAGGGACTTAACTTGGTAATCGGTCGTTCGCTATCCACCGACTGGATCACCAGCCAAAAGGCCAAACGCCCAATGTCTTCTGGACTTCTGTGTCCGAGTCTGAGTCCGTGTCCCTGGAAGGGTTGGACCCCAGTTTTTTCTTCTCTTTCCTGTTTTAGTGGGGGTTTTTTTGGCCATGAAGGTTTTTCAATACTGGCAGAAATACACGGTCACCCCAGGAGAGCTGCCATGCTGGGGAAGGGACAATGGATGGCCATAGTATGGCGACCGTGAGCCTGGTACCGTCCCGCATGAAAACCAGACAGTGCACCTTCTCGACTGAATTGGGATCACTCAGCCCCTCGCCAGGTAACTATAGCTTGGGTTTTCCCGCTGCTTACGGCAGCGACTCAAGTATCAGTGAAAAAAGAATGTGAAAAAAAAGGCTTGAAGGGGAGATGAAGAGAAAAAAGATCCGTTAAGAAAGGTAGAGGATACAACAGGAACAAGGTGGTCACTCTTAACCTTTCTGACATGGGAGACCCTACCAGGGGCATCAGTTCCTACCATGTAGTGCTTAAGCCAGTCAGTAACTTGGCTATACATGCCTAGAAGCGTTAACAACAACTAACCATCTAGTCGAGCATCGATGCTCCCGTCAGCAAAGCCTAAGGGATCACGGCACCGCATACGCCCTCTGACCACGGCAAGGTTGGAACCCCCGGAAGGACTTACGAAGTAAGATGTAACCAACCCGTGATATAATTTGTAAGCATACATACGTTTATAGATACTGAACGATACGTCCTATATCCCTGTTTAGATCTCTTATTTCTTGATTCCAACTCTTGTGAGTAACAAATATGTGTGCAACTTTCCTGACCCAGTTGATTACTCTCTCTCTCTCTCTCTCTCTCTCTCTCTCTCTGAGAAGTAGCTCTGCTGTGCAAAACTCTAAATTGAACGCTGGATGGTATAAGTACTTAAAAGCCTTGATGAAAAGTTGATTCTCCCTAGTTCATCTCTCAAGAATTTTGCACAGAAGGTGATTATTTGCTTGGTTTTGACAGGGACATTGGCTTTCATGGTATGATTGTGGAGAAAGTACTGGATTCGATCACAGCTTTAAAGCGAAATACATCGACAGGTTCAGACAGAGTGATAGAAGAGCTTTATATGTTTTTGGTACTTACCGTTCCATCGTCTCATATACTTATATAAACTCTTTGATTCTGGAATCCTTGCTTCAGCGTTGTGTGTAGCTCTTATTACACCTCTGCAGGAGAAAGGGATGCAAAATGTCGAAGTTAACAGCAGGAGCATTTATGATTAAGGATCGGTTCAAAATAGTTTATCTTTGAATTAAGCATTTAGTAAGGTAGTTGGTAGGGTATTTTTTCTGAACAAGGTAAAACAAGAAAAAAAAAGAAACCAGGTATAGTTGCCAGTTTTGCCCTATTTCCACAGAAATATGCTACACAGGTCTGTACTTCTCTACACTAAAAAGCTGAGCATATACGACAGTATTCATACCTGGAAGGAATGATATTCAAGGAGAATTTAACTGTCAGCCAGTGCAGAACTCGTGGCACACACACGTGCGTCACATGTTGTTGTGAAGTGGGAGACAGATGCGATAGAAATTGGAATTGGGGAATATGGCCACAGCGTCGGTTGTCACCACAGCATGGCAAACGTTTTATGGTGAATCTCTGGGACTGTGATGAGCGCTGAACAGTCTATTGATTACTAGAATTATCTGTCTGTTTAGAGCTAATTTTGTTTTGGGGAAGCATTGTTTTATATCATGTTGTGATAGTCAGAAAGATTATATATCTTGCTTACGAATCTGTTCAGATTTTCTAAGGCCATGTATAGTTAAACTAACTTTGCTTTTTATCTTTTGTAATCTGAGCTGACCCCCCCTTTTTTCTGTGATCTGACTATTAAACAGTGTGTAGTAAGTGATTTGGACAGAGTAAATTCAAATTATCACAAACTGTTTCCCTGTGTGTGTAGGTGGATATTTTGATAAGACTGCATGGACACAAGAAAGAGAAATTTGACTCTCACGAAGTATTATTCATTTATGCAAACAGCAGGACTCAAAACACTGATTTGACAGCTCAAGTATCACGTTGTCAATAATTCTTCAACTCCAACGTGCACGGGCACTGTCCTCTTGCAACAACAGTGAAATGGCTTCACAATATCAGTCACGATCAGGGGACTTGGAGGACCAAATATCTTAGACAGTGTCACATGGGTATTATAAAAACTCGAGGGCAATACTTGAAACATATGTTAAAATGTAGGACAAATAAATAAAAAAAATGCTAGTATCTTAAACCCTTGCCTCAAGTGCAGGGGAGTTCACTCAAACAGCTTGAAACAAAGAAAACTCTTCAATCACAATATAAATATATCCTGAATAGGCACTTGGAAGGAAACTCTAGGAAATTATTACCAGGTGGACAGGCCTCAAGACATTAAATACAAAACAACTGCCCATACATGAGGTAAGTTTACATGCATGGATTCATAGTAAAACTGTCATCAAAGTACAGGGCATCTTTCAGTTTGCGATCAGATATGACATTTTAAGGTTTCATTTCATAGGAAGAACGCATTTTTACTCATAGTATAAACACTTTCCGATATATTGACTGTGTGGGACAGTTTCTGCTCTTGTCATATATGAGCCTTTCGTGTCAATTTTAAAGCTCATCCTTTGAAATGTAGAAAACTGTCTTATGTTTTCGATGCATTATAGATTAATTCAAAACATTTTTTTTTTTCAAACAGAGTGACCTTGATTGTGAACCCCCCAAAAGCTGTTGTCCAGGAGAGGGCACGTCGTGGGGAGAGGGGACCCTAGAGGGGCATGAAAACAGGTCTTTGCATAACACCATTTCCAAATGGTGGTTGTTTTCCTTTAATCACTTTCAGTCATATTCTAAGCCTATGCAGTGATGCTGAGTATCTAGAACTATCCAATTTTAGTCCCCCCCCCCCCCCCTCTTCCCCATGCTATCCATACCCCCTAACCTGCTTGAAAATATCTCCCAAAGGGGCACGTTAGAGGCGAATAATAGTTTGCTAGATGTGAGAATGGCATAGAACAAATTGTTTCAGATTTATTCTCTATTATTATTCTGTTCGTAAAATGCCATTGAGGTTTGATTTACAAATGTTCTTCAGAAGGCCCCAACTCTGAATGAAGAGTAACATGGATTATCAGTCTAACCACCATGGTGCAGTGGCTTGTGTTGTGGATTCCTGGCTGGAAGGTTGTGGGTTTGATTCCTTCACTGCAGTTTATATCATGGGACTTTTAGGCCCATGCCTTATCCAGAGTTCAATGTGCTGTGGATTGTATTGGAAAGACTGGAATCATTCAGACAATTTGCTATGGATTGTATTGGAAAGACTGGAATCATTCAGTCAATTTGCTATGGATTGTATTGGAAAGACTGGAATCATTCAGTCAATTTGCTGTGGGTTGTATTGGAAAGACTGGAATCATTCAGTCAATTTGCTATGGATTGTATTGGAAAGACTGGAATCATTCAGTCAATTTGCTATGGATTGTATTGGAAAGACTGGAATCATTCAGTCAATTTGCTATGGATTGTATTGGAAAGACTGGAATCATTCAGTCAATTTGCTATGGATTGTATTGGAAAGACTGGAATCATTCAGTCAATTTGCTATGGATTGTATTGGAAAGACTGGAATCATTCAGTCAATTTGCTGTGGGTTGTATTGAAAAGACTGGAATCATTCAGTCAATTTGCTGTGGGTTGTATTGTGGATTGTATTGGAAAGTCAATTTGCTGAAAAGACTGGAATCATTCAGTCAGTGTGCTGTCGGTTGTATTGGAAAGACTGGAATCATTCAGTCAGTGTGCTGTGGGTTCTGTTGGAAAGACTGGAATCATTCAGTCATTTGCTGTGGATTGTATTGGAAAGACTGGAATCATTCAGTCAATTTGCTGTGGGTTGTATTGGAAACACTGGAATAATTCAGTCAATTTTGCTGTGGGTTGTATGGGAAAGACTAGAATCATTCAGTCAATTTGCTGTGGGTTGTATTGGAAAGACTGGAATCATTCAGTCAGTGTGCTGTGGGTTCTGTTGGAAAGACTGGAATCATTCAGTCAGTGTGTTATGGATTATATTGGAAAGACTGGAATCATTCAGTCAGTGTGCTGTGGGTTCTGTTGGAAAGACTGGAATCATTCAGTCAGTGTGCTATGGATTGTATTGGAAAGACTGGAATCATTCAGTCAGTGTGTGGTGTGGGTTGTATTGGAAAGACTGGAATCATTCAGTCAGTGTGTTATGGATTATATTGGAAAGACTGGAATCATGCAGTCAGTTTTGCTGTGGGTTCTACTGAAAGACTGGAGTCATTCAGTCGAGTTTCATCTATTTAATAGTGTGCCTCCGAGAGCATTGCTCAAATTGTCTGGCCAACATTGCAGGTGTCTGTATCGCTCGGGTCTGCTTGATGTTAGGATATCTTTTGAAAGTAAACAGTAGGAGTAGAGCTGTCGCAGACCGGAATGGAACTCGATGCAATCATCTTCATCATATTCATTGATCAGCATTAAAATATAATATATTCACTGACCCTTCCTGCCTTGCTCTCATGGTGACCTGAGTTTCCCCTCCACATCCATGCCTTGAAGAGTTCATGTCGAGGTCGCTGTACTGGCGTGTTCATGGGGACTGTTGTTGGATGGATGTGTCTGGCGCCTCTTGAGAGGGATGTCCACGCACGATGGCTCTGACTGAACAATTAATGACGTCAGAGACAGGCTTAGTACACTAGTGATATCTTGCATACGCAGAATCAGAAACAGACACCACTGAACACTACCGAAGTGACCCAACTGCAGTGTCTCTTCTGGTGAGTGTCTCATAGTGACTTGACATGATCCTCCCAGTGGACTGCTGGTGCCGGGGCTGCGATGGGACAAGCCAGGGTGGGGCTGTAGATGGGGACTGGAATGAACAGTGTGGGAATAATGCCACCGAGGTGGCACAGAAGATGAGACAGGAAAGAAGATAAACAGATATGATTGCTTTGGAGTGCTGTTGGATTCTGTGTTTGAACCCTTGTGATGAGAATACCACAGAATTAGAGACAGTGCTGTACCTCCCTCTTGATGCCAAGATAGCAACCGACACAACTGGCTCACTGTGTCCAGAACAGCGGACGAAAGACCTCCGAGCAGACGATGTGAATAGTTCTGTTTTCAAGATAGACTACAATGACTACAATGGTCGCCATAAACTGCTAATGAAGGATTTATCTAATAGTTTGACGCCTGAATTTTTCCATCCCTGTTTTTTTTCTCTCGCATACACCCTCCACTTTCATTTCCCCCTTTTTATTTTCACCTAGTCATTACTGTAATAACGTAGAAAATTTTTAGTCTGCACTTGTTTTCACCCACTACTAATTTGTTTATGGTATTATTTGGTCAAGCAAACTGGAGACCTCCTACGAGATTCGACCAAAGGCTGTCCTGTGCCATTCTTTAGCTGCTGTCAACAGTAATGTGGCTGATAATACTTGGGTTATTAAACAGTAGAACTGAGCACCCTGACTGTTGACGCCTTTTGACATTTCTTGTCTCTTTAAATGGATCCTCAAGCATAGGCTCCGAGAGTTTCCCCTGCGTTTAAAACTCACTGCATAACGCTTTTAGTTTTTGAAATTAACATTATTTTCTTCTCACATTTTCTTTTCTGCCCTTCACTGGCAGGCTGCCCTCTTTTTTTTCCCTTGAAATGATCTTTGTCAAGTACTTACTTTAGTGACGGAGGAGTAACTATCCTGCACTTATTTTTCTCCACTACTAATTTCACACACACACACACACACACACACACACACACACACACACACACACACCACACACACACACACACACACATATATATATATATATATATATATATATATATATATTGAATTATAAACAAAGCTTGCTCTTATGTCTCAGATTATAGAAATAGGGGGTGATAAGCCTTCATATCTGCAGTGGTAGATGATTCTGCCTAACTGACAGTATATGTTTGAGTGGGTGAATGGGGAATAAATAAATGCTTCTCAAAATGAACCTTCAGCAAGCTTATAGTCTCAGAAAAGCGGGAGGTATCCCGCTTTGGAGACTATAAGCTTGCTGAAGGTTCATGCACCAGGGTTTTGGAAGCTTCACTCTGGGAAGTTTACTGAAAATTTTCAGAACATGTACGCTTTTCATATAACTTTCAACAAAATTATGTGAATTTCTTTCTCAATTGAACTTTAGTTTCAAGTTAACTACAAAGAATATACTCAGTCTTATACTCAGTTTCTTATCCAACAAACTAAAAAAAGTGAGAAACAAAAGCAATAGTCCTCCAAAGGGAAGAAAACATAATAGAAAATCACAATGCCACTCTTCTTATATTTCGGCCACGTGGCCTTTCTCGAGAGAAAACAACAACAACAACAAAAAAACAATACAACTATGTGATGTCCATCTTTTGGCAACTGGTCAGAGTTTGCTCTGACCAGTGTGCCAAAGATGGACATCACAGATTTCCATTGTTCCTTTTTCTTTTTTTTTTCTCTTGAGAAAGGCCGAAATATAGAAGAGTAAAAAAAAAAGTGGCTTATTTTCTGCTTTGACCTAGACAGTCAATAAGAAAAGCCATGCAAGTTTTCTAATTATAATTCTGCTGTCAGGCTTGTGGTTTTTTGCTGTCAGACTTTTAAACTCCGGCGTTCTGTTTGATGTATGTTATTAACATTGTCTTGGTAATGCAATCTTAAATTTCTCGGAGTGATTTTTAGAACAAATTGCTAAATGAAAGAGCATGTCGAGCATTGCTAGCATAGAAAGACATTTTGGTAGATCACATAACACTTTATTCAAAGTTAAGAATTATCGTAGATCATTGAATTATTCCTATATCAACTGGCCCAAGGTTTACTCTCGTTATGATATTTCTTCTGTCTAAAGCAATTTTCTATAACCATATGTATGACCGCTCAAACCAGTACATGTAGAATACAATCGCCTATTTTCTGAACGTAAACATTTTGAAAATGTGTGTAACTTGTTGCTTTCTAAGTGTAATTTGTTTTAGTAAATGGTCAAATGTGTTTCATCTTTTTTCTAAAATCCAGGTCTCTCTCTCTCTCTCTCTCTCTGTCTTAAAAGAGAGTGAGCAAGTGAGGTAGCGAGCAAACGAGAGAGAGAGAGAGAGAGAGAGAGAGAGAGAGAGAGAGAGAGAGATCTGGAGAGTA
>JADBJO010002385.1:215000-247500 GCA_016801955.1 Conus betulinus
TGAACTTATTTGTGTTTCGGTTGTAACAGACTGTGGTATGATTTCACTTTTTTGAGACTGCAGTGAGCCTAAGTGGGTTTTGATAGAATTATTTTCGTTCAGAAGTTGTTTGTTGCTAGTTTCTAAATTTTATCAACAGTATTTATTCTTTAAATAATCTAATTGTTACAAATAGAATTAAACTTGTCACATATGTTAGCACGTAGTTCACTTTTAGCTGCAGTTTTTTAATATCTTCAGTCACTAAATCGAGAGATCCAGGGGAGAAGCCTACAGCGGACATGGACTTCACAGTCCATTCCAGCCGAGACATTCTCCGTTTTAAGTGGGTAGATGGCGTGGAACTGGACTATCCTTGGCTCCTCTTTGTACAGAGACGAACTCATTTGCTGACCAAGACTTTCTGTTTTTTTTGTTTTGTTTTTTTTTTTTAAGTTCCTTTCTCTTGGATTGAATCACTGACGGAGAAGGAGGGAAGATCACGATACCATCATGTGTTGATTCATCAGAGTTCGAGTTCAATAGTAAATGAGAATGCACAGGAAGAGACGAGTCATTGCTGATGCACCGAGTTAAGATTTCCATTTGAGACAGATCAATGTCAGGTTGAATTAGAGGCACAGGATTGGAAATGAAACTGATAAAGGATAGTGGTTTTCAAAGTAAAGACTGAGACAGCTTTCGAATATTGTTATCGACCAAAAAGTTGAAAATGAATTGTTTTAAAATTTGGCATTCAGAAGTGTCCCACTCAGGACAGTCGATCCCGTGGCCAAGTAGAGTTCCATGTGACTGCACAGTAAAATAGACAGTCAGAGTGATGGACTTGACTGATGCACAGCAGATACGGAAGACGGATTTTGCAAGGGCTTGGGCCGGGGGAAAGGGGATAATAGCCGATGACGAAACTTAAGGCGAGGCATGGTAGTCATACTCGGAGAAGTGGAAAGAAACTTCGCGATTATTGTCGATCACAGAATAGCGGAACAAAAGGCAGTTTCTCCATACGGCAAATTTATTAGAGCCACAGTGAAATTGTTTTTGAAAATTGTCCATGGTGGGCTTTAATTTCTTCCCATCCTGTTCGTCTTTTTCAGACACGGAAACTGGCATGTGTTAACGCACCGCACACAGGAACACATTCTACACCTCACACAGAAATACTCACAGCACCGGGACCGCCATGACTTGAAGGAACAAAAATCACATGAAGTTTGCTGCTGTGGTATCCATCAACACTGTACTGCGGTTAAAGAAAAGAAATCCAAAGTGAAAACACATGACACCACCACACTACATTACACTACACACACCACAAGGTCGTGCATAAACGTTGACGCCGGACTTCAAATGACGAGGTGATCGTTCAACTGCGCGGAATCGGAACGCACTTTTCACGAGAAAAAATATATCAACTTGCGCAGAATTAAGTCGTCGTTTTGAATATGAAGTTATAAACATGACTTAGTCAACAATTAATTAATAATCAACAGAAAATGACATTTGCTTTGACAAGCACCACATAAGCAACCTGCTTATTATGAGCACCTCTCAGTGAGAGAGGAAAACAATCAGAGAGAGAGAGAGAGAGAGAGAGAGAGAGAGGTGGGGGGATCAGAGGAGGTACAGATGTACATGTGGTGGTAAACACACAAAAGAAAGAAAGAAAAGTGTCTAATGACATATAAACCATACACTTACAGAGCAAATTCAAACATTTTCAAAACTCAGACATATTTGGAAAAATCGAACCGTTTGCAAGAGGTCGTACACTTTCAGCATTAAACAAGATATGAAATATCAATGTCTTTCCGCTTTTCTGCCGAATTTTGGCAGCAGTTTAACGCTGTCGTATGAGCACATGAATACGTAACGAAATGTACTTTCTAATTTATTTAATGAAATTTAGTGACAATTCTTAATTGTATGGCATATGTTTTAGCTTTCCCACCTGTAGAAGTCTGTATTTCTGTATTCTAATATTGAAAAAAAAATATCAGTGCTGACTTTTATAACAATGTATTGTGATAGTTTTCAAATATAAGTTTAGCTTTGAAAATTCATTGAGGAATTCAAATCTTTCAGACTCTGTCTGAATTTTATCTTAAGGTATGCCATGGAGACCAACTTCATTTAAAATATTATGTAAATACGACACAAAAGAGATTTGGGGAGATGTTTGATAAAGAAATCATGACATTTTACCGAATGATTTATCAAAGTCATCAAAATTCAGTAATTTAAACCAAAAAAAAACACACCATGTTACATGTAGCCTGCGCTTGAAGAGAGAATGGTCAACGTTCGCCATAATCCATGTGGCTTGGTATGCTTTTACCTAAGTTCAACGTATTTTGTAATATTGAACATGAAATCTAGAAACTTAGATTCATCACAGATGGACACGGAGTTTCAAAGCCGCACAGTAACATTGGGGCAGCCATTCTGTGAAATAATCCAATTTTAATGTTTGATGGTGATAATGTTTGTTAACATTTTCTTACAAGGTCATGCATTGCGATCGAGGCTTTATGCTATAAACACCTTCAAGCAGCATCAGAAACATATTATTACAGTTTAAATGAATGTCAAAATATTGATAACTGAAGATCATCTCAAAATCGTGTCCCTTGTATTTGATTTTGGGAACCTTTATAATTTTTCCTTTAGAAGGAGGTCTCTCAAAATATTCGCGGAACAATTTCTGTCCTCTGAGGCTGTGCACTATTGATAAGTTTCTAGTAAACGTAAACCTCCACAGCTTAGTTTAAAATTTCTGTGTAACCTGAACTACTTACTGATATCCTTTCTGTACTGAGAACTCGTGTTTCTTCTGTTTTTATGTGTAACTGCGTATCTAGGACAGCGCAGTTGAGTCTTTGCTTCGAAGAAAGCGTTTATTTTTCATGTTACATTCTGCATTAAACTATGGTTACTGTTTTGCTTTCCAGTGGTATGCTATATCTATCTAGTCTCTTACTGCAACGTTGGATCATTCTGATTGTTATGGCTCTCTGTTTCATTATCGCGTTCGGCTTTGTAGTTCTCTTGTTAAGTTTACCTGCGAGTACAGTTTTCTGTGGAAAATGAAACTCATCTAACAAAAATTCAACTTCCAATACGTGTCTGTCGTTTAATGCAGAGGTACGTGCATTTTTTTTTCTCTTTGCGCCATCTTAGTTTTGATTATACGCATAATGAGCCTGCGTTAGTATTTTCCATGGCTCTGCTATGTTTGCTGTGCATAAAACTTTTGAAAGTATTTAGGACATTCATTTCTAGGACTATACTGATGACAAATATTAGAATACAACTTACAAATTGTACGGATGGTGCTTGGTGCGTGTGTGTGTGTGTGTCTGACTCTCCCAGAAATGTGGATGCGTGTTCGCGCTTTCCTAACCCCCCCCCCCCCCCATATATATATATATATATATATATATATATATATATATATATATATATGTCACAGTCCAGACTGGAATCCAGTCCAATCCGGAATAGGTCTAGTCCAAACTGGAATCTCAACATGGCCTAGGCCGTATTAAGATTCTAGTTTGGACTAGACCGATTCCGGATCGGACTAGTTCATACAAGAATCTTAATACGGCCTAGGCCATATTGAGATCCCACTTTGGACTAGACCGATTCCGGATCGGACTAGTCCAAACTAGAACCTTAATACGGCCTAGGCCATATTGAGATTCTAGTTTGGACTAACAGCCACTCGAAACTGGAAATCAGTCCATATTGGAATTCGAGTTTGGACTAGCCCAAACTGAAATTGTGTCTACTGCATATGACGGAATGGTGTTATCGTGTCATATGGATACAAATGGCACTGTTGTTTCCAGTATGCAGTCAGTCTGAAAGACAACACACACACACACACACACACACACACACACACACACACACACACACACACACACACACACACACACACACACATTTGCCACACACAAACACAGCACACACAAACACACATTTGTGTCGATCTGTTTTAATTGTTTAGTGTTAAAAACTACACCTTTATTGAATTTGGTAAAATACACCATTCGTTAAAAATACACCATTCATTAAAGACACATATCGCCCTTTTCTACGTGTGTAAAACATGAATCCCCTACTCGTGCCAGAGTTTTTGCACTTCACATTTTTGGAATGGCATTTAGTGCCGCATGGGATTCTTGCTGCCTTGCAGGAGCATTTTTTGCTTTTGCAATTCCCTGAGCAAGAACACACTGTCTTTACATTCGCTCGGCTCGGCCATTTCGGCTCTTGAAGCCTGTATCAGTGTCACTTCTGAAAGGCATCTTGGATCGACTGAATCCAGATCTGGGAGAACTATAGTGTTCATGTCGACCAATTCCCCCCCCCCCGAAACCAACCTTTGACGATACCAACAGGGCAGTAGACTCTATACAAGACACTTTCTTCCTGTATCTTTGACTCTAGCACTTTGCACGTCACCAACCGCACATCGGTGTTTGTACGGTCAGCACCATGGATCTTCAGTCCAACTGTGTCATCCTCTGAGAGCGATTTTGTCACAGCCTGAACTTTTCTTTGGCAGCGTGATTCCTGATGCCTGGCAGCTTTCAAGTATGTCTTTCTTGCTGCCAGCCGCTTCCCCCTGTGAAACTGTAGAGGTTTCATTTTCTACAACCGCACTTCTGTTCCACAGAACAAACTGTCCTAATTCTAATGCTTCGTCCATAGGATTTGCCTCTGTCGGTACATGTGTTCAATCAAAAACTTTGTCAACTGAAATAACAACAGAATCTTCGTCCACTTCCACACCACGTACAAATCTCCGATTAACAATTTCTGTCCCTTCACCAACAATCAGTTTGTCACTTAAAAAGGAGGAACTCCCTTCCTCGTTTCTGCACCTCACATGTGTTTTCAGCAGGTGAGTGGATTTGTCCTGGCCCGGGACTTGAAGAACCTGAATTGTCGCTGTAGGGTCTAACATCTACCTCAGATTGTTGTCTTGAAGATGCGTCATCACCAGCAGCTTGATGAAACTAAAACAACGGTGAAGGCACATTGACATTCTGAATGTTCATCTGCATCAACCTGGGATGTTGATGGGCCATCATCATCAAAATGATTCTCAGACGTCACAACTACACCACCAGCTGGCTGAATAACCGATGTAATTTCAGTGTCAATCGACAAATTGACGTCATCACCACTGGGCACTAATTGCTCGACTGACTGGTTGTCACTTTCTGGCACTGGCTGTTTCACATACAGAGTCCAAAGATTGCATGGTAGCCTCAAGTAACTGCTCATCATTAACAATGTCCTGTTCAGCCAAAAAAGGCGACTTACTAAGAGAGGGAGAGTGAGAGACAGAGGGACGGGGTGGGGGGGGGGGGGGGGGGGGAGGCACAGAGAGAGAGAGAGAGAGAGAGAGAGAGAGAGAGAGAGAGTTCACACACACACACACACACACACACACACACACACACACACACACACACACACACACACACACACACACACACACACACACACACACAGTTTCGGTCTAGTCTAAACTGGGATCTCAATATGGCCTAGGCCGTATTAAGATTCTTGTTTGAACTAGTCCGTGGCAATACAAATAAATCCACCTTCGAAGGGCAGTACGATGGTTCCCTCAGACAGCTAGTGAAGGGTGTCTCGTACTTATAATATATTTCCCCCAATTTCCTTATTTTCAATTAAAAAAAAAAAGTCTTTGCCAAGCCATTACTATAATGACTGAAGAATTGTTAGCCTGCACTTGTTTTTTCCCCCACTACTTAATTGTTCAGCATTATGTTGGTTGTCCATCGGATCCGATGATGACATTTACGTTCAGCAGCTCATCGATGCACGCGAAGGTGGCTCTGCAGTCCTAGCCTGGAGGCGCAGAGTCTTGAACAGTGGGGGCATTGGAAGTCCGTTGTTGTGATCACTGCTGATGCAGCCCTGTGTCGCTTTTCTTTGGCATCAGTGAGCTTCTGGCGTCGTGCTTCTTCGTAGTTTGCAGCAGCTTTGTTGACTGAGAGTCTCCATTTTGGTCTGTCCATAGCACACTCCTCCAGTTCTCTCGGCTTGACGTGACACCACTGGATGTTTGCTTTCACAGTGTCTTTGTATCGCAGCTTTGGGCGGCCTGGTTTCTCTTGCCGAGCTGTAGCTCACCATACATCAGGCGTTTTGGCATCCTAAACTCCTCCATACGGATGACATGCCCCACCCATCGAAGTTGGGCCTTGATGAGCATGACTCAACGCTGGTGGAGTTGGCACGTTCCAGGACCTCCAGGTTGGTGATGCGGTCCTGCCAGCTGATTCCGAGTATGGAACGGAGCGCTCGCATGTGAAAGTATTCCAGTTTTTTTAAGTGTCTGCGATACAGTGTCCATGTTACACAACCGTAGAGAAGGGAGGGGAGTACCACCGCATTGTAGACCTTCAGTTTCGTTGATAGTCGGATACTATGTTGGTTGAGCACTCGGGTGCGGAGTCTGCCCATTGCCTGGCTAGCCTTGCTGATTCTAGAGACGATTTCTTTATCCAGGAGCCATCACAGGAGATGGTGCTTCCCAGGTACTTGAAATGTTCGACATTGCAAGTGGTGTGTCGTCGATGATAATGCTGGGTGCAGGTGGGTGGGTGTTTGGTGCAGGTTGGTGAAGCACCTCCGTCTTGCCGAGACTGACAGTCAGGCCGAAGAGTTTTGAGGCCTCAGAGAAGCGATCTAGCATCATCTGCAGGTCGGATTCTGCATGGGCCACAAGGGCGCAGTCATCAACAAAGAGGACTTCTTGAAGGAGGGTTTGCATGCTCTTTGTCTTGCAGTGAGACGACACAGGTCGAAGAGGGAGCCATCCAAACGGTAGCGAATGTAGACCCCTTTCTCCAGGTCGCGGACGGCATGGGACAGCATACAGGTGAAGAACACATTAAATAGGACTGGAGCTAGAACACAGCCCTGTTTCACACCGTTGGTGATTGCAATGGCTTCCGTCACATTCCCGCCAGAGAGACCTGGCCAGTCATGCCGTCGTGAAAAAGCCTGATCATTGATATAAACTATTGGCGGGCATCCGATGCGCTCTAGGACTGTCCAGAGGGCCTCTCTATTGACCGTGTCAAAAGCCTTGGTCACATCTATGAAAACAGAGAAAAAGGGGCATGTTTTGTTCAATGCACGTCTCTTGAAGTTGTCGGATGGCAAAGATCATATCAGTAGTACTTCTGCCAGGCCTGAAGCCGCATTGCGCCTCCAGGAGGTTCTGCTCCGATACTATGATAAGTCTGTTGAGTATAACTCTGGCAAAGATCTTCCCTGCAATAGAGAGGAGAGATATGCCCCTGTAGTTCCCACAGTCAGATTTGCTTCCCTTGTTCTTGTAGAGCGAGACAATCAGGGCATCACGGAAATCATCAGGCATCTCCTCCTCTTCCCAGATACTCAGCAGGACATCATGAAAGGCTTCAAGGGCGTTGGGGCCTGCCGCCTTCTAAATCTCGGCAGGAATGCCGTCCTTACCCGACGCTCTGCCTGAGTTTGTCTGACGGATCGCCTTCTTAATTTCGTCTATGGTCGGGGGTTCTGCGAGCGAGTCTTGCATTGGCTGCTGGGGAATCTGGTTCAGTGCGTCTGCGTCGACCGATGAGGGTCGATTAAGCAGGTTACTGAAGTGCTCTTGCCAGTGCTTGTTCAGGCCCTCTTGGTCTTTGATCAGGGTCAAACCGTCCGAGTTCTGTCGTGAGTTCCAGCGCCAAAAACTACAATTCCAATGCGTTCTGAACGCAAGTTGTGTCTTTTAAATGCCATAAAATGTGCGGCAGTCTGCAAATGATGTCTGAATATTATTATTGTGATTCTGTTCTTTTGTTTTTTTTCTGCAGTCTGTCTCGGTAAATGACGTGGAATCATTCTGCTCAGCAACAAATGGAGATGGACACTGCTAATCAAAAGTGTATGAATTAAGTGCCAGTGTTGTTGTTCATAATCGATGTCTCCTTCCTCGCTGTTCATACGGGGGGGCGGAATAGCTCAGTTGGTAGAGCGCCGGACTCGTAAATCTTGGTGATCCTGGGCTTTGGGTTCGAACCTCCGCTGGGGGCGTTTCGGGTACAGGGGGATTTTTCCCTCGGAGTTAACATTGGTTCTGACTCCATTTCCCATACAGTCCTTCGAATGAGACTATAAACCGAGGTTCCGTGTGTGAACGCATGCATAACATCTTGCACACACGTAAAATCCCATCACCAACTTTCGGAAGAGTAGGCCAGTTTGGCCGTTGGTATGGATGACACGTTACACACAGCATGCACCCTGCGTGAGAAATGGAAAAAATGAAGGAAGTAAAGGAAAATGAGTGATCGATATTGAACAATACTGACTGGATGACACGGGAAAAACGACTGAATGAAGCGCCAGCTGGCAGCTCTTCAGTCGGCACTACCCAGGTAGGCAGCCCGTTGTGTAAACGAGTGTTGATTGTAAAGCGCTTAGAGCTTGGTCTCTAGCCGAGAATAGGCGCTATATAAGTATTCATTATTATTATTATTATACGCGCCCTCGTTGCTGGATCCCAGCTTCCTGCACAGCAGTCCTTGCTGCTTCCATCTAATCGTAGCTCATGTGGGCTGCCACAGCGTACTGCTCACTGATCAGCTGGCCGCATTCCATGCAATGAAGATGCCCAGAGTTCGCTCACACCTTAATGCGTAGAATTTCGCTGTGTTCTTTTTGAACCGTGTGTTCAAGTCATTTTTTCCAATGTACTCAGTTCTGCTTACTTGTGAAGCATTTTTTTTTTTTTTTTTTATCAACATCTGAATTCTTTAAGAAGATCACACGACGTAATGTTGCTAACGTACCGTCTGCTTGATCCTTACATTCTGTAAGAATATGTTTCATAGTGATCACGTGGATGGAGCTTCTTTAAATCCTAAGAGATTCGTATGGGTATAAAAAGGAATGACTTGTATGTAATTAGCACAAAACTATATCTGCTTCGCTGCCCTCAGTGGCAGATGCTGATACTAATTATGGATTGGACAGGTTTGGAAGGGTTTGTTATCCATCTGTGAGTCAAGTCCTTTTGCGGACAGTCTTTGACGTCAGTCTGAGCCTGGGTATAAATGGGTCTTAGGATCAGAGAACCAGCAAATTCTTGTTTGTCGCATTCTCAGCAAAAAGGATCAGCCATTTCTTAATACCAACGTGACCAGAAATCCCAGTACAACTAATTCCTTTTGCTGTCACATTTTTCAGAGACGTGCCTATTTCAAACAAATTCAGCTGCTGAGGTTGCTTGATGTTATGGTCAGCAATTCCCTTCGAAGCAGACAGGGAACCAGAGGGAATGAGAAATTCCTTATGTTTTGATTTAGAGACAAATTGAAATGTCAGGACAAACGCTGTGAACTCGGCAGGGTAGACTGAGCTGTCAGGAGCAATGTGTTCTAAAACATTTTTGAAGGGGAGTTGTTAAACAGTAGAAAGCAGAAGTAACTATCTTCAATATCTGGATCCATCACTTAAGTATACTAGGGCAAATTTCACGGGAAAAAATTTACATGCCAGAGCTCAGGTGGAGAGATTGCATTAAAGGCAAGATCAAAGCAGAATTCCTGATAGTGGAAAGTCCACGGAGGGGTCGTTTGGAAATGCTGATGAGTCCCACATGACTCCAAGGTCTGTGTCTGCACTGTTCAGATATGAAAAAACCCCCACCCGAATGCCTGTTGATGGAATTAACTGGTGTTTGCTTAAACTAACCATAGCAAGTCTATCGCATTACTCTTTTTTTTAGTAATAGGTCCACTGTCATAGATTTCCCCTAAAGCCAAGAATTTGCAAATTGACACTTTATCTAAATCATCTCATTTTTATCTAAGTCGTCTTTACCTTGAATATCATTTCACAAAGTGCGAACTTAAGATCCTAGTGCATGTTTGTCTCCTTGAATGTATAGCACTTAACGATAACACTTTCAGACATTGGAAGCATGCTGTATTATCCGTTTCGCAGGTGTTATATTTCTAGCCCTTGTGCTTTTTTTTTTTTTTTTTTGCAGCCGGTTCTTCTTAACAAATCAATAGTGCTGTGTGCGAGTGGGACCTTGTGAAGAGTGTTTACAGGGCACACAACTCGATTGGGATTTGATTAGACGAGGACAAATATGTATGAACCTTTGGAAAAACAAGATCACACGCCATTCCACCAGCTATCAGCGCCCACAAAAACCACGGGTCAGGTACACGCTGTTTGTCTAAAGGGGCCTCGGAGGAGGGAAATAAAAGTTTCAAAATCCTCACAATATTTTTACCTTTTTGGCTTTCCTGTCAAAATTCATCAATAGTTATCGAAAAGCTCAAGTTACTCAGATGTCCGACCTCTTTCATCTCCGAATGTAGTTAGTATAAATAGCAAAAGATTACAGTATGGGATAGGTTTTTTTTTTTTTTTTTTTTTTTTGTTTTGTTTACCAATAGACACTTTTTCTAAGTTTGGAGCATTCATTTGGCGAACAACTCCTTTCATCCAGCCCACCTGCTGCCTCTGGGAGCAGGAGAGTGGTGACGCCTGCTGATGGTGTGGCAGGGCAAGGAATCCCCATGGTTTGATGGACGACTTTGTACTGCCCCAGTCATACTTCCTTGGAAACCAGGCGAGTCCCCTGGAACTGTGGATACAACGAGCGTATGTGATAAATGTTTCAGTGGTCATTGACGCCCCTGCTTTGGAAGAGGCAGTCCACGGAATAAGCTGTGAGAAGCTTTTGGACACTCCTTTCCTTTGCTGCACACAAAAAAAGAAGAAGCTTTTTTCTCATATAGTGAATATTTGCCTCCCTGTATAGTGAAAGAGACTGCACGAAATAATGTCCTAGGTATCAACTTCGTTTGATTACTTTGAATTAATTCCTTTGTTTAGGGAAGTTTGTGTGTTAGAAAAATGCTTTCACCTATATCAAGAGTTGGTCTGTGTATGCGTGTGTGTGTGTGTGTGTGTGTGTGTGTGTGTGTGTGTGTGTGTGTGTGTGTGTGTGTGTGTGTGTGCGCGCGCGCGTGCGCGCGCGCGCGCGCGCGCGCGTATATATATATATATATGTGTGTGTGTGTGTGTGTGTGTGTGTGTGTGTGTGTGTGTGTGTGTGTAGGAGGGATCTCTCTTTAATGTTTTGTCATATATGCAGATGATCGTTAGACATGTAATTAAAATGATTTTCTCAAGGTTAGAATGTTATCATGAAAAAGAAGGGAAAGTGGGGGAAAGGTGAACAGGTCTGAGAGGAAATGGACTGAGGAATATTGTGCAGAGGGAAATACTAGATGATGGCAGGACCTAAGATGGACTTCTGAGATGATCTATAGTACAATTAAAGAATATTACTAAATAGACTTTACACCAGATCAGTCATTAAACAACAAGAAAACCTACTGGTAACGAAGCCAGAAAATCAAACACATCAGCATTTCCAATATTTATAGGTGACACTCTTTCTTGTGAGAAAGGCCTAATTAAAACACAGCTACGTCTCCACGGCATGAATTTGAGATTTCGGCAATATTTGATCCGCAGTGAACTGGAAAAATCGGAAAATGAAGAGGCTTGAGAGAGAGAGAGAGAGAGAGAGAGAGAGAGAGAGAGAGAGAGAGAGAGAGAGAGAGAGAGAGAGAGTTTTGCAGATAAAGGTTATTTGGAAAAAGATCATTTTAGTACCAGTCATGTTTCGTAAACAAATGTATTCTCTTTTGAAGCGGAAACCAGAAATTGTAACCTAAATATGTATTTGCTTGTGTAGTATGACGCACTCGATTCACTTTGTGAGGGATCGAAACTATGATCTGAACAAAGTTGAACTTTTGATTCTAGAACTTTCAATCTCATTTATAATTGTACCAGCACAGTACTGACATCTTGTCAAATAGAGTCTGAAAGAAATACACGCCCATAACTCCAAAGGAACGCTGCTTACGACACCGAATCGTCTAGCAGATATGACAGCGCAGAGCACACAAAACAAAACAAAAAAAAGGAAACATCTCCATATGAATTTGTTTAGCACCAGTCGCATTTTGTTATGAATTAATTCCCTTGGCAGGGTGAAATTCTGTATTATAAAATAAGTGATAAATTTTGTACTTATCTTAAGTAGTTCTCTCAACAGAAGCGTTCTTGTTTTCGCGTCAGTCGCGTTTTGTCAGTGTCTCTTCGGGGGAGGAACTGACATTTGTGGCTGGAGCGTGGAAGAATGCCATATTTCATACATGTTATGAATATTTCTGAGTAAACAAATTGTGCTCTTGGGTGCCTATAAGTTGCTCCCTAGAGGGATGGGGATAGAAGTGAGGGATGGAAAAAATCGTAACTCTTGCATTGTGGTCGGAAATGTGTTGAGCCAGATAGCCATTACTTTTTCTTGGAGTTTATCTGTGTGCTTGAACACCAAGATATGGACACAGTTTTTTCCCCCTCCATATGAACCATTTTGAAGAAAAACCAAACGGGGAAAGAAACGTGCCTTTTGATATATAACCCTGGTACTTTAGCAAAAATCTTTCGTCGTTTAGTACCTGGGATGGTTACACGGTTTTGTGTACGGACCCTCTCTCTGTGTTTCTTATTGATTGCGTGATGAGATGTGTTTCTGACATACAAATTTAGAAGTGAGTATTTCATTCACTTCTTTTTTTTTTTTTTTTTTTTTTTTTTTTTTTTTTTTTTTTTTTTTTTTTTTACAAAATATTACAAAATATTGAACTGATCTACTGCCAATTCTGCGTGGTGCCCCGTCTGTTTGAGTGCGAGAGATTTCATTTTTTGTGTTTCTTCCGCACAAAATCTCCCTGCACAGACAGTCCTACACACACACACACACACACACACACACACACACACACACACACACACACACACACACACACACACACACACACACACACACACACACACACACACGCATGCACACTCAATTATAAATACAGTGGTAATCCTATGATTTTAGCAGATGACCTTCAGAACAACATCGATAGATTGATTAAATGGACCGAAATGAACCACATGCCCCTGAATGCAAATGAAAGAAAATGTATCTATGTGACCACACGCCAAAAAACGGCAGCAAACGAGGACCCCATTCGCACCACTATAAAAGATCAACATCTCGTTAAGTACTTGGGGGCTATCATTGATAATGATTGAGCGTGGTATGGCCACATTACCGACCTTTGAAAACATATTTCTAAAAGAATTCATCAATTATCAAAAATCAAACATTTTCTGAATCTCCAATCAAGGAAATTATTCTTTTATGCACATATCTTATCCCTCATTAATTATGCGTCCACATTATGGGATAATTCTAGTGACACAAATTGGAAAGAAATCAGTCGTTTATGTAAGAGAGCTATAAAGTTAGCGCAATTAAAATCTAATGCCATCGCAGGTGATGACTGTAAAAAGTTAAATATTCTTCCATTTAAAGACGACCTCTTTTTCAGTAAATGCTAATGCATGTATAAGGTAGTTAAAGGAACAGTTCCAAACAAAATGTGTAAATGATGAAAATAGACACGTTCACAAACTTTCATTTCCTAGACCCCGTACAGTCTTTACAAATCAAGCTTCACATATTCTGGAGGAACAGCATGGTACAATTTATCTTCTTCTTTGAATCATGCTCTTCTAAACTTGTGTTTAAAAGCATGGAAAAAGAATTTGATGGATAAGTTATAAAGCAGTCTATGAATATTTATATTGTTGCAGATTCTCTCTCTCTCTCTCTCTCTCTCTCTCTCTCTCTCTCTCTCTCTCTCTCTCTCTCTCTCTCTCTCTCTCTCTCTCTCTGGCTGCGCTCCAGGCGCGACGTGTGTTCTCGTCAGTCCAGGAAAATTACTTTTTTTTTTTAACCTCTCTCTCTCTCTCTCTTTTTTTTTTTTTTTTTTTTTTTTTTACCTCTCTCAACGTTAACAACGTAAAATCGAATTTCGAAAAATGCTGCAATAATGTGATGTAGGCCACTATGTAGTACTTACGCATCAAATCGTTTTTGTAGTGTAACTGGGGAAAAGAAAAGGTACTCCAATCGTGAAACGCGTTCCCACATATCACGTAAATCTGGGGGACGCGTGCGAAAAAAATAAAATGACAAGAAGGCCAAAGATCTCAGTTGCACCTAAATAAATGGTTTCCTACCTTATCTCGAAACTCTATTCTTTTTCGTCTTCTTTCTGCCCTTCTGAGCTCTGAAAGACCACGTTCCGAGATATCACACGGGCCTTCCCAGATATCACAGTACATTTTTGGGAACGCGTTTCCAAAAAAAAACAACTCTGTGATATCTCTGGAAGGCTTCCCAGATATCACGTTTCCAGATTTCACGCGACACCGGCTCGACCTATGACGTGGTGTGTGCCGGCCAGCGGAACGCAAGAGCTGTAGGGCCTAGTGAGATGTGTCGGCTGTCCATCCATCACGCCAGCCATTACTCGATCCATAGCCCAAGACACCAGTGTGTGTGTGTGTGTGTGTGTGTGTGTGTGTGTGTGTGTGTAACCTTAAAGCAAATAACGGATACGCTTGATCCCATACAAAAAAAAAAAAAAAAAAAAAAACAAAAAAAAAAAAAAACAGTCACGTGTGATAAACGATGTATACCCCCCTGGAGGTATGCACTACATCACAGGTACATGGGGAAATTCGTACCTAAAGGAGTGAAATGTACATGGAAAAATGACCGTGAACAGCACAAAAACTATGACTGTGCTGAAGACTTTACCACGATCTCTCCAATTCCCTCTGACCTCTGCCAGTCTACGATAGAGGTGAGATCATAGGCAATCAAAACTCTAAATATACATGTATATTATACAACGCGCATGAGTCTAATTCAAGGGAAAGCGTGTCTGCAGTGGGTCGATGAGGAGTTCCACAAAACTGCGCGCCATTGTTCATACGCATTCTGGAGGAACAGCATGGAGCAATTCATCTTCTTCTTTGAAATCATGTCTGTCTAAACTGGTGTTTAAAAGAAGCACTGAAAGAGAATGTGATGGATAAATTACAAAGTAATCTATGATTATTTATTTTGTTGCAGATTCTCTCTCTCTCTCTCTCTCTCTCTCTCTCTCTCTCGTGAAACGATGATGAAACACGGGATCATATGATCAGATGAACTTTTTACTCTTGGTTTTGAGGATGTCAGCTGATTGTATTAGAACCTATAGATTCTGGTCATTTTCCAGTGTCTGTTCAAGTTCCTATCCCGTTTGGAAACGTAGAAATTAGTAAAAAGAAGTGCAAGATTATACCTTACAAGAAATTGTTTGGAATGATGAACGCTCCTTGTTGTTTAGTAATATATTAAGTAATGAAAACACGAGTAGAAATCTTGAAATTGCCGTAAGTTTAATTCATTCTGATAGAAACAATGCTTTAAACTCTTTAATGAATGTTTAATTGAAAGTGCTGAGTGTATGAAAAAACGTGTGCATGTCATGAATGGAAGAGTGTCGAAAGACTGGTATGATCAAGAATCTGTAGTAGTTAAGAAAAGAAAGACCAGGAGACTACTGAGAATCGGTCATCGTTCGTTAAAAGACACAGACAGGACCACATATGTCCTAGTGTTACAATTTAAAAGGGAGACACGAGAGGGGGAAACTTTTGAGAAAGACGTCATAGCAAAAATGACGAAATGCAAACCTCCTTTTCTTTATCGCTTTTAGATCTTTGTATTTTCGGTCAAGTGTAGTGCTATTGTTGATTTATCCAAAACATTTGAAAGTGAACGTATGTCTAATTGTTCAGTGTTATTTTTGAATCGATTGATAATACCAGTGGAATATTCAAGATTATGTTAGAATGTTCACCAGGTTTCCGTAAATTGCTAGTGAATTGCCGAAGGTTCGAGAATGTTGTAGAAGCTGACCGGATTACGATTCATTGGTTTAAGCTTACTGATATGCAGAATGTTGTAGAAAAGAATAATCGATTATGTTCGAAAATATTCTTTAGATAACTTAAAAGAATGAGAAGTGTACGACTGAGAGAGAGAGACGCTTCAGACGCTTCAGAGATGTTATTGACAATGGCCTACATGGCCTTTATATGAGAGAGAGAGAGAGAGAGAGAGAGAGAGAGAGAGATTTTTTAAGAGTTCTAGTCATTGTTGAGCATAAAAGGGTTTCGAGTCTTCACTGAGTTTGAGTCTAGTCGATGAAAAGCTGCCATTAGAAGAATATTGTCTGCTGCACGTACGACTGAGTTCCTGTACGACTTATTGAACCAGAAGGTCAGTGGATTTTTATTTTTTTTTTGTTGTTCCTATATCCTTCAACGTTTGTAAATAAAAGGATCCTCTTCGTTTCAATACCGCCAGGTGTATTTTGTCGTCTGCAAGCCTACCACAGGATCTACAACGAATTCTTACAGGCTAGGCTACTGCACTTACCATGTGTTGAGGAAGTCATCGCCTTCGCGTGTAACGGATAGCTAGGCGTGAATATAAACATTTACTTAAAAGAAAAGAGTTCAGTAAATCAATATTAGATAAGCTTGTTACATCTATATATAAAGTCTCAGAAAGAGTTTTGGGATGTTGTTTACAGGATATCACCGCAAAGCAAACAGTCTAGAAAAACAACAACACAGTAGACACGTGGTTTTCACATTTTCAAGCATTGCTACAATCCAACGATGATGTTTAACCAGACGAAGAGGTGTTTGAAGATGACTCTGATGTTTATATGAATCGCCCCAAGTGAGTGAAGAGGAGGTATTACTAGCAATCAAAAAAACGACGACAAAAATCGCAGGGCAGCGAGTCAATGGTGAGCTGTTTAAAAAATGCTTCTTCCATAGTTGTGCAGTTCTGTCTGAAAATTATTCAACCACTTATTTGATAATGGTGTGTTTCGTCCAGAAAGTTGGACAGAATCAATAGTTGTGTCAATCTTCTAGAAAAGGTGATGCTAATATTCCAAACTATTACAGAGGTATTTCTCTTAGTAACATTAGTAGTAAAATGTTTGGGATGATAATGAATAACAAATCGCAAGAATGGATTGAGGAAAATAATAGGCTATTTCTGGTGATTATCAGGCTGGGTTAAAAAAAGACTACTCGATTGTTGACCACATGTTCGCCTTGCTAGCTGTAGTTCAAAAACTGTTTTCTTTTAATCGAACATTAAATGTAGCTTTCATTGGTTTTGAAAAAAAAAATAGCCTTCGATTCCATTAACAGAAACCTTCTCTGGCCAGTATGATTTAAAACGGTAGAAAGGGTAAACTTTACAGATGTATCAGAAGCATGAACAATGAGGTGAAAGGTAAAGTTCGTTGTGGAGCTAAATTTACAGACAATATCAATTGTTCAGCCGGGGTTAAACAGGGCGATGCTTGTAGTCCAGTTTTGTTTTCACTGTTAGTTCATGAGTTAGCAATAGAGGTAACTAATAACGGTAGACGCGGGGGGTTGTTTACTCTTAATGCTTTTGAATTGTTTATTCTGTTACTGGCTGATGACGTGATTTTGATATCAGAGACAGTTATCGGCTTACAGACACAACTGACTAGTCTACAGCGCTCAGCTACATCTCCATCTCAAGGTTAATATGTCTGAAAGTAACATTAACGTGTTTCTTAAGGGTGGGTATTTAAGTGCAAGAGAACGATGGCTATGTGATCATGCTCCTATGCCTGTTGTTTTTGAGCATACTTTTCTCTACTCGTTTGAGTTTTGTAAGTCCTTGCAAGGATTTTACTAGCAAGGCCAAAAAATGTTTTGCTTTGTATTACAAATATGTTGTATGTTCTCACAATACGTCTTTTACTGCATTTTGCAAGTTGTTCGATAGTCACGTATAGCCAACTGCACAGTATGGATCGGAATTAAGGGGATTAGATAATGCTGCCATACATTATGAATCTGTGCACCTTTTGGCTTTAAAAAGATTTCTGGTATAAATAGGCGAACGCCTGATGATCTCGTTTATATCGAGACGGATAGATTTCATATATATATATATATATATATATATATATATATATATATATATATATATATATATATATATATAATGCTGTTGTTAACCAACAACAATTTAAAAACAGTGCTCAACCAAATTGGGAGCAGCATCTGTTAAAAGTTGGATTAAAATGTTAGCATAAAATCGATTTTATGCTAACATTTTAATCCAACTTTTTACAAATATTATATATATATATATATATATATATATATATATATATATAGAGAGAGAGAGAGAGAGAGAGAGAGAGAGAGAGAGAGAGAGAGAGATTCCGCAGTATAATGCATCTGCTACTGACGTAACTTACTTCATATGGAGGAGTACCGAATACCTCGTAAAGCTTATAATATGCTTTGGATCTCGATTCTAGAGGAAAAAATAATTGGGCTCCTAAAGTACGTATGTGTCTTTTTTTGTAAACAGTTTGGTTTTGTATCGCTGAATCAAGGTGTTGGAAATGTTAAACAACTCATAAGTCGCGTATATTTATTTGACATGTGTTATATGTCCATACCCCTTCATAAGGGACCTAGGCCTATGTAAATAAACCATCCAATCTCTCTCTCTCTCTCTCTCTCTCTCTCTCTCTCTCTCTCTCTCTCTCTCTCTCTCTCTCAAATGTCTTCATATGCCTTCTTTGAAATGTTGTATACTGTTCATCAAAATATTGATTGTGGTAGTTGTTAATTATTTCATTGTTTTCATTACATTCTATATTTATATTCTGTATATTTGGATTTCTGCGTATGCAATGCTTCGCGTTTTTTCTTCCTATATCATTGTAATTGATATTTATTCTTTTTCGTGAAGGCAGGATGATAAAAGGTGTATAACGTTTTCTTTAACCTTCAATAAAGATAATTTTGACTTGATTTAATTCACACACACACACACACACACACACACACACACACACACACACACACACACACACACACACACACACACACAGAGAGAGAGAGAGAGAGAGAGAGAGAGAGAGAGAGAGAGAGAGAGAGAGAGAGAGAGTCACGTTGTGACAAACATATTAAGCAAGTTTCTGGCGTTGACAGATTATTTGGTTGTTTGGTTCATGTTTCGTTTGTGTATGTCTGGCTAGATTATTTGGTTGTTTGGTTCATGTTTCGTTTGTGTATGTCTGGCTTACAACAATATCAAAAGCATGATACGAATCTAAAGTACCAAAGCACGTGGTCCTCGTCATGAGTTCACTGTCATCTGGACATATGACATTGGGAAAAAATGGAAATGAGACTGATTCGTGTCTTCTGATGAGGGTACCTGTGCCACTGAGACATGTAGTCATGATCAGTTTCACACGACTTTCACCATCTGTTGCATATGTTTCGCTGTTTAATTACCATGTAAAATGTGACCGTTTTTTTTTTCAAACACCGAGTTTTTGGACATATTTCATGTATGGAATTCACATGACCGTGACTCTGAACTTGCTAGCTCGTATGCTGTTAATAGCACACATTTCACTGTTGGAATGTCAACATCAAGCTGCATCAAGGTGATGCCTTGTTTCAAGCTGTCCTTTTCCTTGTTTCCTGAAAACAAAGCACCTCAGAAGATTTCCTCAGGTTTCTGGAACTGTTCAGTGGAGCACTACTCCAGCTTTGGGCACCACATGGCTTGTAACCTGGAGACAGAGTGTGAAGATGGACGGGATGAAACAGAGCACTGTCCCTTCAGCAGTCAGGACTGTCAGGGGTTAGTGGCAATGTGTGACCGTTGTTACAAAATTGTCAGACATCCACGTGGATTTGAAGGAAATACAGAAGATGGCAATACAAGTGGTGATAAATATTGTAGTCTATTTAGGGGTAGATTAGCCTGTCCTAAATGTGCTTTTGACCCATATAGCATTCTTATCAACAAGACAGGGAGACACTGGCACCGAATGACACGTCTTTGGGCTGGTATACATTCCCTGGATCAATCACTACATAATATGTACAGATATAGCCTAACATCTGGGAGAACTGCCTTTTTCCATCAGTTTGTCCATGTTTTTCGTCCTGTGCACGGTTCACCTTGCGCCTTTCTTTTCCTCCTTGAAATGACAGTTTTTTTGTCTGTAAGTGTGATCTCAGATCTTGGTCACAAAGAGGCGTAATTTGTGAAATCAGAGTAAATGAGACTGAAGAGAATACAGATCACACTAAAAGAATTGTGTTGTCCAACACTATTTACCAAATGTCAAAAGAAGAACATGCCATGATTATTTTTAGTGGTGGTCACGTGAGTTATGCGTTTTCTCTTTTGTGGTTCTGTGGAAAATGATGAAGTTTATGACCAGGGGCAGAAATCTGCCTGTTATTTTACTAAACCAAAATTACACATGCAAGGGTTCCATTCAAACAGGCTTGTCATTTTAACTCCAACATTTACATGCAATGACAGGTTCACTATTATGTCATATACAGTTGTGTGCGATTTCATAAGTGATTGTCTGGATTCCAGTGATGAATCTTTCTGTAAGCATCCTGTTTGTACGTACACTTTCACGTGTACAAAATGGTCAGTGTATATCCTATGAAGATGTTTGTGATTATCTATCCCATTGCCAAGACAACTCAGAGGAAGAGAATTGCCAGGAGTTCAAGGATCGACATTTTGATAGAGAACGTTTTCTGTCTCCTGTTTTAATCAATTTTGATGGCATCCTGCACTTCATCCCAGTGCCAATGAATTCCAGCGAGTCATGTCCCTGACAGTCACTATCGATGTCCTGGTGACTTCAACGACTGCCTACCAGTTTACACACGGTGTAACGGGATGTATGACTGTACAGAGCACCAGGACGAAGAGGAATGCGAGGACATGACCTGCCCAGGGTTTTTCCTATGCCGGCTTTCAAAGATATGTCTACACAGTGACCACATGTGTGATGGTGGCCTCACTGCCCCATGCATGATGATGAGTTATGGTGTAATGCTACTTGCCCTGAAGACTGCCTGTGTCAAGTTTACACTGTTCTATGTCGTCAGGGTTTCCGTGCTGATTTCTTCCCTCAGATCCGGTCACTGGATGCCACAGGGTCAGGTATGACACTGTCTGATGTCAACAGCAATGTCTATCTTATTCATCTGGTTCTTGCCAAGAGTTTTTTGACAACAGTACCTGTAATACAACTATTCAATTTGAGAATTCTTGACCTCAGCGAGAACGCACTACAGCACATCAACATGACGTCTTTTCCTTGGCTTGATAAACATGCAGTTGTTGTCCCTGTCTCTAACAATCCCATCACGTCAATCAGCACAGATCCTTCTTCTGTTACACATCACCCAGTGCTCACAGCATTTGATCTGTCGTATACAAGGCTGTCAGTATTTGATTCCAAACCTTTGATGCAATTTTCTCGCTTGCAAAAGCTGAATTTGACTTTTACTTCAATCCATACCATCAGTCCTGGTGGTTTTCAATTCTCGTCACAGCTGACAGAACTGTACATGGATGGTAGTCCTATTACAGCATTTCCATCTGATATTTTCAAAGGTCTTGATAATTTGCAAGTTATTTCAACTGACAACTATAAATTGTGCTGTAGTGAAGTACTTCCTAAGAATGTTGATCCTTCATGGTGTTTTGCCCCTAGAGACGAACTTTTGTCGTGTGAAGACTTACTGCAGTCATGGGCATACCGAGGGTTTTTGTGGCTAATTACATTATTGTCAGTGACTGGTAATATCTTCTGTTTTTTGGCACGTTTGTTTACGAAAAGCATAATCTCTGCAAGTGGCTTTAGCGTGTTTGTCACCAACCTGACCATTGCTGACTTTCTTATGGGTGTTTATATGGCTGTCATTGGAGTGGCCGATGAACTGTTCCCGGCCGATACCTGTATCATGATGACACGTGGAAGAACAGTGTGACTTGTAAAGTGGCCGGTTTTTCTCTCAGTGTTGTCCGGCGAGGTTTCAGCTTTAATCATCTGCCTTATCACCATTGATCGATTTATTGTTCTGTGCTTCCCATTTAGCTCCATACGATTTAACAGAACGTCAGCATCGATAGTTAGTCTGCTGATTTGGGCGGTTGGCTGGATTTTAGCCTCAGTACCTTTACTTCCAGTTACGTCAGACTGGGGAATTTTATGGCCAGACAGGTGTCTGCGTTCCACTACCAATCACAAGGCAAGAATTCAAAGGGAAAATGTACTCATTCGCCATAATGGTTATTCTTAACTTTGTTTTGTTTTTTTACTGATATCTCTGGGCCAGGCATTCATCTACTGGTCAATAATGGAAAATGCTTTAAAGATCAACACTACAAAGGCACCACAGGACATGACCATAGCGCGGCGATTGATTTCTATCGCACTGACAGACTTCATGTGCTGGTTTCCTATCGGACACTGTGGTATCTTAGCATCGGCTGGTATCGCCATCCCTGGAGAAGTAAACGTGGCCTTTGCCATATTTGTGATGCCTTTAAACTCAGCTCTGAACCCTTTCATGTATACATTTAATATTTGGGCAGAAAAAGAGGAGAAAAGCTGAAGAATCAGCACTTCTGAAATGGATGGAGTCTCATTCGGATTTGATTTTGACTGAAAAAAACGTCTTAAATATGACTCAAGAATTGCCTCAGCGTTTGTCATTGTGTTACAGTTGTATGTAAATCAAACAGATAACGCTATCTGAAATTATGCTTGAATACATTGTGGGAAGTTAGTGTTTTCTCATTCATGAAATTATGTTTGACTCAACTGGCATTTACTCATCTTCATTGCATTGCAGTTTACTTTCCAGGCGAGCACACGGCAGAGCAACGTCACTTCCCTGCATGCGCGTGCACCGCACGTGCTTACAACCGTTGCAGACACGCCATTTTGGCACTTTTTAATTTTATTTTACGTCTCCTAATATAAACCTAACAAGCAATTGTTATATATCAACGGAAAGGGTAAAGCGCGAACTTTGTAATGAGCATAGAATTAAAATACATTTTTCGTAAAATAGCAATGCTTTTGTTACAGAAACATCATAAGTAAAATGTAGGAGAACACAATCTAGTTTACGTTTGTTTGGTTAGTATGACAACAGCAAATGAGGAAGAAAAGGGGCATAAAACTTCGCTCTATTTTGAACAGATGCAGAGAAAGTCTGAGGTATTCAGTATGTGTAATCCAAGTGAATACTTTTTTTTTTTAAGGCATTTAAATCATTGCACACAGTACACACTTTTCACTGTTTTTGCTTCAGATGATACGACTTATAAAACTATTAAATAAAAATGAAGCTCAGATTCTTTTCGATAAACTTGTACACCTTCACCCCACATTTTCTGAACTACTTTACTGAACCAGTTCTAAAACCACATGCCATTCTCCTTCTGCCCGATATATTCGTGAAGCAGGAAATTCCACACGTGCCTTCCAGTGCCAAACGGGTCTCTTTGTTCGGACTACTCTAAGGTCACAAAGGTCATCGCTAGTGCATGTAAACTTACCCCTCCCAGTGGCTAGAACCCTGTTCTAAATCTTTATGGCAGCTGCGTCCCCTAGAGGGTAGACCAGAGAGCATGGGAATTTTTTTTTTATAATTGTGCCTTCACGGAGACACGGCACGTCCAGGCAGTACAGCAGTACTGCCGTCGCGAGCCATTCTGCAACAAAGGATAGATGCATGAACACTGCACTTTCAATTTTTTTTTCTAAGCCCTCTATCAGCCTTCATGCAGGAAAAAAAGTCAGCCTGAAGAAAGACTGACTGACAGAAATTGATTTATATATTGTATCCTCGTATACACAAAGAAAAAGTTGATGTGTGAAAGTCTACTTCACTGGTGTCAGTTCTTCGTTGCTTTTACGTTAATTAATGTTTGAACTGATTTCTAATTCTGTCACTCAAGAGCTACAAGCACTTTTAAGTGCACAAGTCTAAAAAGAATGATTCCTGAGCCACACTTTCGAGTATTTCCAGCAGTCCCAAGAACAAATTAAAATTTCTGACAATGGCTAGTACCAGAATTTTGCTCCTTCCATCACCAGTGAGAGAGAGGGTGGAAATGGTGAAAGTATGATACACAACTACTCTACTATACTGATTTTTTTGAGAAGACCATTCGAGTCCTTCCCTTACATGGCCACATCTACGCACCCCCAACTGTCGTCACAACATTCATACATATATACATACATACATATATAAATACAGATAATACACACACATGCATACACATATACGTAAAGTGTGAAAGTTTGATACACAAATCCATACGTGCATTCATTCATTCCCTTACACACACACGCACATATCGTCACAACATGCATACATATTTGCATACACATATACATGCATAGAAACATACATATTTATGTCTTGATGGCATATAATCCATACGTGCATTCATTGTTGCACACATACACACATACACACATACATATTTGCATACACACATACATGCGTATTTGCATACATACATACATGATGGCATATTGTTGTTGCCATACATACATACAAATATACATACATACGTATTTGCATACATGCATGCATGCATGCATGCATGCACACACACACACACACACACACACACACACACACACACACACACACACACACACACACACACACACACACACCTAGATATGTATACATATACACACATTAGTACATATATCATATGTAAGTACATATAAGATGTATTTTCTTTTGCTGTGCATTTTTTTTTTTTTTTTGAAATCCTGTTTGCTTATAAAGCAATATTTACACGGAATGTTAGGCCGTTTGTCCCACTTTTAAGCATGTATGCTTTTTTGCTGTGCCATTTTTTTTTAAAAATCCTGTTTGCTTATAAAGCAATATTGACACGGAATGTTAGGCCGTTTCCCACTTTTAAGCATGTCCATAATTTGTTCTTAGCAAGGAGAGCTCAGTTCGAGAACCAGCATTTTCAACATTTTGGGCCATGTACAGAAGGAAGCTTTATCTGTTTTATATCTGTATCAGAAATGGTATATGAATGTCTGGACAGAAGACAGAATACTCTAAAGTTTACATTGGTATAAATGAAATTTTGCCCTAGGTGTAGTTACATCATATCCTTCTCTGTTACAATACGTTGGGCCTCGACGATGATAAATAATTCCTCCTCAAACAAGACAGTTTTACTCTTGCGCTTTTTATCTGTATGGAACCAAAAACGTTCCAAAAACAATGAACTATGTGACAGTGCCAAAAGAGATGAACAGTCGTTTCAATTTCCTGTTTCCGAAAAAGGCACGAGGATGAGTCTATTATATTGCACATTATATTGCACAGTTGTTTACCCGTTGGAAGAATCGTGTATAGGAAGCTTACTTAAAATCACTTGAGTTTTAACATCGGTGATAAACATGGAGCAACATGGGAAAGTACTCTTCTAGAAGAAGAGTTGCATTTGTGAGCAACACAAGATCGCAATCCTTTAAAGTAATGGTTGCTGTTATTTAGAAAAAAAGATACATTTTTCTACTGTTTTTGACAGCGATGAAAATTGTACCTTACTTTAAAGCTAACAAGAGACATTTAATGTAAACACACACACACATATCATAGCACAAAAATTATAAAAAAAAAAGTTATACCACACCTATCCAGTTATCTTAAAGAGTAAGTCAGATTCATAACAACCTATGACAAATGAATAATTTTCATGACGATGATTAGGCAACAAATGTTTATTATCAACCTGCTAAAAAAACAACGACCTGTACACACACACACACACACACACACACACACACACACACACACACACACACACACACACACACACACACACACACACACACACACACACACTCTCTCTCTCTCTCTCTCTCTCTCTCACACACACACACACACACACACACACACACACACACACACACACACACACACACACACACACACACACACACACACGCACGCACAAACAAACACACACAAACGCACGCACGCACGTACGCACACACACACACACACACACACACACACACACACACACACACACACACACACACACACACACACAAACACACACACACATTTGCCTATAGAAAACTACAGAGCCACATGAAGCAGTCTTCTCACCACAGGTGAATCAAAGAATATCAACACACAGAGCTATGAACAATTAAAACACAGATGTCTGACAAAAAAATTGAGGAAACCTTGCTGAAAACACCAAATATGGAATAACATATTCTGCAGATGACATGTTGTTCCACACTTAAAACGAATCACAAGTAACCTCCCCACTGGATTTCCAGTAGTACTGAGTATTTGAATACTATCCAGATCATAATCCCCACACAATCTGAAATGCAATGTATCCAACCCCATAGGGATACAAAGAACTGAGTATCCATCAAGTATCATATTAAAAAAAACTACGCAGTGATCAGTTAAAACGGATCCAGTTACTACAACCACAATATGCTGATTTGAATGGGCGAATATCATCCACGATGCATTGATCTTAATTATGTAAACAGAACCTGAAACCAACAATACTAAACAACAAAATATTTGTCAGCTCTGGATTTTTTTCTTTCGACATTTACTGGATGTTTTTATAGCATTTTAACAGATCTCTCAACATATGCCTAACTGCACAGTGAAACAGGTTCATGGTGACATGCACCAGGTCAGATAACACCGTAAAGATGCGTTCTTGTAGGACCACTGCCAGTCCCAGCAGTCTGCCGTTTGTAGCTTGGAAAATCCTGAGAAAAGCCAAAGTCCTGTGGTCAGCCTCAACGTGAAAATAAGCACAGAAAAGGTAACGCTGAACTTCACTGATCGCCAAAGAAAAAAAACCAGTGCCGACTCTTCACATCTCTGTGCACAGGATGGTCACCTGGTGTGACAGCAACTACCTGTGTCTGAACGTCAGCGAAACGAAGGAGCTGATCGTCGACTTCAGGAGGAAAAAAACCACCGCCCACTCCCATCCAGATCAAAGGCGACGAGATGGAGATTGTGGAAAAATACAAGTACCTCGGCTCCATACTGGACAACAAGCTGGGCCGGGCAGAGAACACTGGTGCTCTAGCGAAGAAAGGGCACCAGCGTCTTCACTTTTTAAAGAAGTTCAGGTCCTTCAAGGTCAACGCATCCAATCTTGCGAATGTTCTACACCTGCACTGTGCAGAGTGCCATAACCTTCAACAGTCTGTGCTTCTTTGGCAGTCGGGGGGGAAGGGGATATCGGCAAGCTGACCAGGCTCACTCGCACAGCGAGGGATGTGGTCGGGTCGGACGTGGCCGGCCTCCACGATCTCTACGAGACGAGAGTGCCGAGACGTGTGTGCAGGCAATCCTCGGTGAACAGGACTCTCGGAGGTCGCTGAGGGACTCTGGCAGACTGCTGAGTGTCAGGGCAAGGACAGACAGACTCTCCAACTCATTCGTCCCCAGTGCCGTCAGATTATACAACAGGATCCGTCCATGCACTTGATGAACAGCTGAATGTCGCTCTCTTGCCGGTTCTTAAAATAATTGTGTGTGTGTGTGTGTGTGTGTGTGTGCGCGCGCGCGCGTGCGTGCGTGTGTACGTGCGTGCGTGTGTGAGTGTGTGTGTGTGTGTGTGTGTGTGTGTGTGTGTGTGTGTGTGTGTGTGTGTGTGTGTGTGTGTTTAAAACGTATGTATCGAGGGATGCCTGGTCTTCAAATAACGGTATTTATTATTTCAATCTTATTAAACTGAATATATTTAAATAGAGTATGTTGCTTGCTTTTAATGATGATGATGACGCTCACTTTTGTAATTTTAGCTTCCGTGTGTTTAAAGAGAGTGGATGTGTACTGTAGCTGTGCTTGCATGTGTGTTGGGGGGTGGGGGGTGGGGGGGGGGGGGGGGGTGGGGGGGGGGGGGGGGGGGGGGGGGGGGGGGGGGGAGGGTGTGGTGTGTGTGTGTGTGTGTGTGTGTGTGTGTGTGTGTGTGTGTGTGTGTGTTGTCTTGGTATATGGTTGCTGTGTTGTCGAAAATGAATTTTCCATCTTTTGGACAAATCAAAATTGTTATTGCGTTATCCATGATGGGGGGCTTATGCAAACTTGAAAAAATACATGGTCTTGACGAAGATTATGAAAGAAGTGGCCCACGTTGACTACAGGCGTGCTTGTGGCTTGTGGGGACAAGGCTGCTGGAGGCCCAGCCACAGTGGCTGCAGGTAAAGGTCTGCTCAGAGTTCCATGGTGAGCATCACAGTTCTTCCTCCTGCGCCGTTTGTCCTCAAAGGTGGGCCCGTGGGCATTTTCGAAGAAGGAGACAGCTTTGGGCCATCGTATGACACCAGCTGTTGTGATCCACAGCTTGAAAGAACCACTGGTGATGGTCGATATGAGAGGCACTGAGGGTTTTTCAAAACAGTCCTTGTATTACTTCTTCGGTGCCCCTCTGTCGCGATGGCCTGTGGAGACTTCGACACACGCAGCGATCTTGGGCAGGCGACGATCCTCTGCCCTGTAGATGTGTCCTGCCCAGCGTACCTGGGACTTCATTAGCTAGGCCCTGATACTGGTGTGCTCAACCTGTTCAAAGAGCAACGTTAGTGACGAAGTCACTGCAGTGAATATTGAGGATGATGTGGTGGCAGCGCTCTAAAAAATGTTCAAAGAGTCGCGGTGGGTGATGGAAGGTGATCCATGACTTTGGAGCCATACAGGAGTGTACAGGAAAGTACAATGGCTCTGTACACTCTGATCTTGGTCCCCCCCCCCCCCCCCCCCCCCCCCCCTTCAGACATTTGTAGTTCCACACTCGTCGTTTTACAATCTTCCAAATGCGCTGCTCGCTTTTGCTAATCTGATGTCGATTTCCCTGTCACACTGAGCGTCAGATGAGACGATACACTCCAGGGAGGTGGACTGATGGACTGAGGGAGGTGAACTGATGGACTGTTTTTTAGTTCAGTCTCTCCAATGTTGGTGTGGGGAGGGTGGTATTCTTCCCGAGATGCACATTGGTGGAGGGCGTCCATCTTCTAAAAGCTGACTTAAAGGCCCCAAAGATAGACTCTTTCTCTATGGACAACAAGAACTGCGTCGACAGCAAAGAGAAGGTCTTGAATCAGTTCCTCCAGGCCTTTGTGTGGACCTGTAGTCGTCTTAGCTTGAATAGGCTGCCTGAGAATATTTAATGTAGACGATGTCTCGTCATCAGTGGTTCGCTTGAGCATTATACTGAAATATATAGTGAAGAGAGTTGGTGTCAGGATGCAACCCTGGCTCACACCATTGATGATTGGAAAGGGCTTTGAGAAGACACCATTGAGTCTGACTTGGCCACGCAGATCTCCCTGCTGGTGGATGACCATGCTGAGGAACTTTAGAGGACAGGTCAATGATCTGCCACATTTCTCTTCCGCTCCAAATGTCAAACGCTTTAATGATCTCGACGAACGTTATATGCAGTCCTTTGTTTTGCTTCTCGTATAGTAACCTGAGAACAAGCACCTTGGCTGTGTTGCTTCTGTTGTCTCTAAGGCCGCACTGGCTCTATGAGAGGTGGTCGTCAGCCTCCGTGGGGACGACTCGCTTCAGCAATGTCTTTGCAAGGGAATTTTTTTCTTGCAATGGAGAGCAGAATTATCCCCTGGTAGTTGGAGCAGTCCGACTTTCCCCTATGTTGTTGTACAGGGTGATGACAGCTGCAGAGTCTTGTGCTAGTTTTCCCTGCTGCCTGCAGCGGACTAGGAGCCCATGCAGTTTTTTTTGCATGCAATGCTAGGCCTCTGTGCTTCCAAACCTCTGCTGGAATTCCAGCAACTCCTGCAGCCTTACTGCTCTTCAACCGCCCTGTGGCTTTGGTGGTCCCTTGGATGATATGCAACGCATCCAGTTTTGATCTTTCTAGCTGTTGGGGAATGAAATACATTTTTTTTTGTTTTGCTGTCCTGCTCAGAGTGATTTAAGAATAAAACTTATCCGATCCAAACATTACACAGAACCGTGTAACTGTTAGACTCATTCTCTTATCATCGACGAGTAACGAGAACACACTATTAGCCAAGTATGTTTGTGAAGGAAACTAGAGAGAATTCAGACTGCAATATCTTGACGGTTTGTTGGTTTCTTTGTTTCTAACTTACAGTATTTCAGCATCAACATTTTGATTCGAATTATTCATGACATGTATCACATTTATGAAACCCTCTTCAGTATGGGGCTTTGGCCTTAATCTGAATAAAGATTCGCATTTTGCATTCTCTCTCTCTCTCTCTCTCTCTCTCTCTCTCTCTCTCTCTCTCTCTCTCTCTCTCACACACACACACACACACACACACACACAACATTGTCACACGTTCTTCTTTCTGAGGTGCTGTACAGATCTTATCCAAGGCATTCTTGTCAATCACCACGCCAACAACCTTGAACACGCAGTAAAAGTGGTAAGATTGGCAACGAATAACAATGAAGCCTTGCTGCTACAGCAGCCTTATACTTCCCCAAGTGGCTCCTCCAGTAAGGTAAGAGCCAAGAATGGACTGTTTTGATGGTTTTTAGTTTTGTTTGTTTGTTCTTTCGTGTGTTTATTTTGGAGGATGGTGGCGCTGGAGTGATGACTGTGCATGACTGTGTGCAGAGGGGAGATCTACACTATGTGTAGCGGACATACAGATGAATATGGTAACATATATGTGTGGTTTTTGAACACACACACACTACAATACAATACAATACAATACAATACAATACAATATTCACTCGTTTTGCCCCTTTTAGGGTATTAGGGAAAGGGTGTGTTTAAAGCAATAACAGGAAACGGAAAACAAAACCCCCCAAAAAAAAAAAAAAAAAAAAAAACACACACAAAAAAAACAAATAAACAAACACACACACACACACACACCACCCACACAACACACACACACACACACACACACAAATTACAAGTCAATGCTGACATAGTCCAACAATTTAAAACACTTGAGATAATCTAATGTACTTAGACAATAGAAAACATTTGTCTCCGATTATTAGAAGACATCATTTGACAAAAATTATAGACAGATTTTGGGGAGAGAAATCTGTTTGGCAAATACGTGTTGCGCAAAGAAACGTATGATGAACATTCCTTGATAAAATGAAATTCATCACCTACTGCAGACATGTCACATTTATTACATAACATTCTTCTTTTGGAATAGCAAATCGACGATCTGCTTCAATTAGCTATTTATGATTAGAACATCTAAATCTGATAAGAGGGTAAATATAAACATCTGGTAAGCTAGAAATACATTTCTACTCCTTCAAATCAGATCTATAACATTTGTAGAGAAAACATTTACTGCTAGTTTCAATGCCATTTTTGACGAAAAGAGCATTGCACACTGTTTTTGACATTCCCACATGTCTTGACATCTGTAAAAGATCAATTACTCCACATACAGTCAAAATCAAATTGTATAAGTATGTTTTTAATGCACGTTAACCAGGGACACAGTTACTGCGCTATTGTGCAAATGTAACATGAAAGAATAGAACCCAACCAACATTTTTTAACAGGAGATTGATTCAAACTAGCCCCAAATCGAATCATTTGGACAAAGACTGTAACTGATAAAGGGTAACGTCCTGTTTCACCAGAAATCATGTTTGTCATTGTACTTCTTTTTAAGCGAAATATATATTTTTAAAAAATTTAGCTGAAATTTATCAATGATGTTTAAATTATCGATCCCCATATTTAACAACCATATAATAATACTGGAACAATCATTTTATGAAATAAATCTGAAATAACATGAATAGGTAAATCCTTTGTTCTTGCCTTTTGTAAAAAAAAAATAAATATGATTAATGACGCCTTATCAAAAGTGTTTTTCTTACATTTAGCAAAAGAACCCATTCGAATAAAATCTGCCCCTAAATATTTGAAGCTGGTGACAATAACAACGTTTTCATTTTCATAATGAAATGCCCTGTTCATTCAGCCTTGCACTGTTAAATATCATTATTTTAGTTTTAGCAGCATTAACTGTTAGCTTCCACTTATTACAATATAATAGTAAGGAATCTAGTGCTTTTTGCAATCCCACTTTTGTCTCTGAAAATATGATTGTGACATCTGCATATATAACAAGACTAAAAGTTTGACATAATTCGTTACATCAATATCCAAAACAAAGCCTAATCAATTTCTAATAGTGAACACCCACTGTCTTTCAGACAGCCTTCAAGATCATTCAAATACAAAGCAATTATACTGGAGAAAGATTCTCACCTTGACGAACATCTTTACGGCTCCCAAATAGTCTGACAAATTGCCGTTCATAAATACGGAAGACTTTAAATTACTATACATATTCATTAAGACTCGTAGGATTTTGCCTTGATTTTTTTCCTTTATGGGTTTAGACCATAATGCATGCCTTTAAACAGAATCAAAAGCCTTTTTATAATCAATGAATGCACAGTACAACTTTTTCTTCTGACTCCGGAAAACATCTATTAAACATTTATGTATAAACACATG
>JADBJO010002385.1:250000-285000 GCA_016801955.1 Conus betulinus
GGTGTGGCACGTATGGATCACTTCACACACAGTAACACCACATTGATGAAACTGAGACACTGCTTCAGCGTCGCCTGATTCTCATGCCTTGTACATGGTTTATCAGAAGGGCCCCTGGTTAAATGGTTCGAGCGTTTGTCTTTGGAGCTGACAGTCGTGAGTTCGAAACCACATGTGGGGTCGGATTTTCTTTGGCTTGGAAACACTCTTGTGTCCATCTAACAGCAAATGGATATCTGATTTAGTTGAAGGAAGGGACAAGGTGGCAAAAAAACGAAAAGGATGGGCCCCCGATTTCCATCATGCCATATCCTAGAGCTTCTGACAGTTCTCTGACATTAGGTCCAGTAGGCTATAGGAACTTTAACCTTTTTTTCATAGTCTGTCATTCAGAAGGCTGGTCGTCTCCTCCGTTGCTAGTCACCCACCTACATCACCATCACCATTAACCCTGTGGAGAAACTTACCCAACACAATGACAGCGCGGGCCTCATGTTGCCACAAACGTTGAACAATGTCCGTCTTCTTCCCCCATGACAGTCACTACCTACAATGAGCTGAACAGCTGAACAACACACACTTCATGAGAAGACAGACCTCTGTTACCAGCCAGAATCAGCTGGCCAGGACCAGTGGAACGTTGTGAAATCACTCCATGCCCCAAATCATTCCTTGGCGGGTGTGGAAGAGTCCATAGAGTAAATCACGACAAACCTTCCTCTTTGTTCCCGAATCAGTCCCCTCATTCAACATCCTGAAAATGTCCCCAACGACAAAACATAGTCACTGCAAATGACATCTGGCGTGAGTAAACATCAGTGCTGCACCGCCTCCAGGCGATGTAGGCCACAGCGCTTCAGCGATGTGCAGAAACAACACTTCGACACGGTGTCTTATTGAAACTCATGACCTCTCGTCTTTTTCTGTGCCACGGCCCTCTCCCCGCCTCCCGCCATTTTTTTTTTCCTGACCGTCTCCACTGTCAGGTCCTCTTGAATAGTCTGGTAACTGATTAATAGTAATCTGATGATGGATATGACATGACCTTTACTATCACCATCCTCGTTAGCATTACGAAACCGTGTACCTGCGGTTACTGATGTATACAGAGATATACATGTCAAAAATATGCATGGGAAGAGACCATTTTTTTTTGTATCTTTTGCAACTACGAGTGTTGTTGACGTATGTTGAATTAGTGCGTGTCGTCGTGCATCAACGGGTTGGTAGCAATGGTTCGTTGCATAATTATCAATATGAAAATTATTGATTTGTCATTGAGTGACAGGAATTTTAACTTAGGAACTTTAACTTACTCTTTGAGATAACTGGACAGGTCTGGTAGAAGTTGATAATGTTCTTGTGCTTATGATCTGTGCGGATTTACAGTAAGGGTCTGGAGCTAATTTCGACCTAGACGCAATTTCATCTCTTTTAGAAATAGCATAAAAACAGCGTTTCGTTTCGATTTTCTTTTGACAAGAGCAGCAATCAGTACTTCATAGAAATACGACAGGTTTTCCATATTCAACGCCGATATTCAGCTCAGTTTCAAAGAAGATTGCCACCCAGGATTCATTCAATTAGCAAATACCTGTCAATGTGCAATGAAATATACTCTCCTTTGTGTATATTTTGCAGACAGGAGATGAACACAATGCTCATCTCTTTTGTCATTCTCGCATAGTTATAGTTGTTGGAACCAGCTTCGACGACGCTGGTACAGGTAACAAAGTGTGAACATCTTATGTCTGAGAATGAACTATTTAAGTTTAGGCAGGCCAAGGGTATTGTAACATAATCATCGATTTAATTACAATTCTGGAAAAAGTGCATTTACGTTGATGTAAATTGTAGAATGTACTTTAACATTCAGCATAAAAACAGAAGCTTCATTTTCTGCCTAGGGCAAAAAATAACAGAAAAGAAAAAAAAAAAATGTAAGACTCATATCGAGCTCTCTTTGTTGGAAATGAACAAGTTATGGATATGTGTCAAGCAGGACAAATGCTCTTATACTCTGTGAAAATATTATTTGATAAACAAATGGTTATTTCTCTTCTTTTCAACTGAAGGCTGCACGGTAAAAATATATATACATATATAGAAGATGCAAGTAAAGGTTGCTCTGCACAGTTTCTTTGCCACTGGCAATGCTTGGGTTATTGAACAGCAGAGCTGACAACTCAGACTGTTCCATATCTTTTGATCTCCCTTGCATCCTTAAATGGATCCTCAAGCACGGGCTCAAAGATTGTCCCCGACATCTTATACTGTATGCATAATGTTTTTAGTTTTTTCAGCAACTTTTTTTTTTCGTCTCCACACTTTCGTTTTGTTTTATTAACTACCTTTCTCTGGCTGCTTTGGGGTGCTGTTGGATTCTTTTTTGAACCCTTGGTGGTGAGACCACCACAGAATTATGGACTGTGGTGTGTCTCTATTTGACGCCCAGAGCACAGATACCAAACAGCTGTCCCTCTCCCTGATGAGTCCCATGAAGACCTCTAGGAGAGGATGATGAAGACCTAGGAGCAGGCGATACATATAGATCTGCCTTCGAGTGGGATTGCATGGTTCTCTCATATACCTTGTGAAGGGTTGTCATATTTATTATATAAATATCCCATTTTCTTCAATAAAAATTTTTTTCGTAAGTCTATAATTATGGCAGAATTATTAACATGCACTTCTTTTTACCCCACTACTAAATTGTTGTCAGCATTTCATATACACACGCATATGTATATATACACACACAGTAAGCATCCACATATGTATGTACGAACACATATGTAAGTGTGTATGTTTGTATGCATATATGTATGTAAATTTGCATGTATTTATATATGTTATGGATTTATATGTGCTAAAACGTTTATATGTAAAAAAAAAAAAAAAAAACTATGATAGAAGACAGACTATGGTGGAATGGGATACAAATAGCAGCAACAGGATTGGATGACTACCTATTACAACTAGATAAATCAGAAAGTCTAATCCAGGGTCTGTAAATGTGTGGGGGGGTAGTCAATGTTAAACAAAACCTGTCATACAACCGGAGTATACACTCCCACTTAATAATGAAGTGTCTAGGTTAAAGCCAAATTAGTTTTTCTTCAGAGGCCACAATATAGGAGGACTCTCTTCTTCTTTCGTTAATCGGCCACCATCGATTTGCAGCTAATTCTTCGACTTTTACTCATTTTCCAATCGTCAAATTGTTTGTGTTTTGATCACCATCGTGTTCACAAACTGTACTGTATTGTAAATAATATTATCAAGTGTGGGCAAGGCGCTCTTGGGGAAAGTATAAGGTGTGTGAGAAGCTGTCCAGAGTATTAAAATTTAACCTTTGCTAATAATAGCCTCATGTGTGTTTTTTTTCAACGATTTCGATCTTCAATTTACACCCGTTTCCTGTCACTTTTCACATTGTGACAACTAGCACCGTGAACCATTATTTTCATGAAATTTTCACATTTTGCCAGTCCTGAAACACACTTACATTCTTGTTACATTTGCTGTTTTACATCTGGCGTGTCTTATTTCAGTTATGTTCTGATATTTTTTCCCTTGTAAGTAGGCTATACCCCTGTTAGTGTGGATAAGAAAACAAACCCACCTTAGAAAGTAAAATGAAGTTGTTTCAGTGGTTTGTTTTAGTGTGATATAATTGTGTTTATCTCTGTGAATATGCCATATGGTTTATAGAAAAGAAAAAGCTCACGAAAGAGTTAAAACAGTTTATCATTTAAAGATCTACCGATAAAACAGGTTACTTATTTTTCTTTATTAAAAAAACGAACAAACAAACAAACAAAACTGGGGAACGCCATAGTCACATGTTTTCCATCATGATAGCTGATTTGTTTTTCAAACAGGTTGAAAAATAGCGTTCGTGCACCAATCCTTGGTGGAGAATTACAATTAGATAAAGATGAGCAAATGTCAGCTAAGTCAAACACAATATCATAAAAGACAGAACATTAACTTCCAACAAAAAAATTGACGTATGATTTTCGAAGACAGTCATCTGTCTGATCTATATAAAACTGTAACACAAATGCAAAATGGCAGTGGCAATTCTTGAGTCATTGTGATGTTTAAGACGCTACATCGGACCACATTAAATCAGAATGGGACTCCATCCATGTTAAAAGTGCAGATTCTTTAGCTTTTCTCCTCTTTTCTGCCCAAATATTATACGTATACATAAAAGGGTTAATAGCTGAATTTAAAGGCAGCACAAATACGGCAAAAGCCACATTTACTTCTCCTGGGATGGCAGTTCCAGCTGATGCCAATATCCCACACAATCCAATAGGAAACCAGCACATGAAGTCTGTCACTGCAATAGTGATCAATCGCCGTGCTATGGTGATGTCCTGTGACACTTTTGTGGTGTTGATCTTAAAAGCATTTTTCATTATTGACCAGTAGATGAATGCCTGTCCCAGAGATATAAGTAAGAACAAAACAAAGTTAAAAATAATCATTATGCCAAAAGAGTACATTTTCCTTTGAATTCTTGCCTTGTGACCGGTAGTGGAATGCAGACGCCTGTTTGGCCATAAAATTCCCAGTCTGACGTAACTGGAAGTAAAGGTACTGAGGCTAAAATCCAGCCAACCATCCAAGTCAGCAGACTAACTATCGATGCTGACGTTCTGTTAAATCGTATGGAGCTAAATGGGAAGCACAGAACAATAAATCGATCAATGGTGATAAGGCAGATGATTAAAGCTGAAACCTCACTGGACAACACTGAGAGAAAACCGGCCCCTTTACAAGTCACACTGTTCTTCCACGTGTCATCATGATACAGGTATCGGCCGCGGAACAGTTCATCGGCCACTCCAATAACAGCCATATAAACGCCCATAATGAAGTCAGCAACTGTCAGGTTGGTGACAAACACACTAAAGCCACTTGCAGAGATCATGCTTTTTGTAAATACACGTGCAAAAAAAAACAGAAGACATTACCAGTTACAGACAAAAATGTAATTAGCCACAAAAACCCACGGTATGCCCATGACTGCAACAAATCTTCGCACGACAAAATTTCATCTCTTGGGGCAAAAACAAGATGAAGGATCAACATTCTTAGGAAGTACTTCACTACAGCACAATTTATAGTTGTCAGTTGAAATAACTTGCAAATTATCAAGACCTTTGAAAATATCAGATGGAAATGCTGTAATAGGACTACCATCCATGTACAGTTCTGTCAGCTGTGACGAGAATTGAAAACCACAGGACTGATGGTATGATAGAAAGTAAAAGTCAAATTCAGCTTTTGCAAGCGAGAAAATTGCATCAAGATCTAGAATTAAATACTGACAGCCTTGTACACGACATCAAATGTTGTGAGCACCGATTGGCGTGCAACAGAAGAACGATCTGTACACATTGACGTTATTGGATTGTTGGACAGAGACAACGACTGCATGTTTATCAAGCCAAGGAAAGACGTCATGTTGATGTGCTGCAGTGTGTTCTCGCTGAGGTCAAGAATTCTCAAATTGAATAGTTGTATTACAGGTACTGTTGTCAAAAAACTCTTGGCAAGAACCAGGTGAATAAGATAGACATTGCTGTTGACATCAGACAGTGTCATACCTGACCCTGTGGCATCCAGTGACCGGATCTGAGGGAAGAAATCAGCACGGAAACCCTGACGACATAGAACAGTGTAAACTTGACACAGGCAGTCTTCAGGGCAAGTAGCATTACACCATAACTCATCATCATGCATGGGGCAGTGAGGCCAACCATCACACATGTGGTCACTGTGTAGACATATCTTTGAAAGCCGGCATAGGAAAAACCCTGGGCAGGTCATGTCCTCGCATTCCTCTCGTCCTGGTGCCTGTGCAGTCATACATCCCGTTACACCGTGTGTAAACTGGTAGGCAGTCGTTGAAGTCACCAGGACATCGATAGTGACTGTCAGGACATGACTCGCTGGAATTCATTGGCACTGGGATGAACTGCAGGATGCCATCAAAATTGATTAGGGCAGGCGATGGAAAACGTTTTTTTGTGAAAAGATTTCTGCTCTCGAAGTCCTGGCAGTTCTGTTCCTCTGAGTTGTCCTGGCAATGGGATAGAAAATCACAAACATCTTCATAGGATATACACTGACCATTTGTACAGGTGAAAGTGTTCGTACAAACAGGATGCTTACAGAAGGATTCATCACTGGGAATCCAGACAATCACCAAGGAAATCACACACAAGTGTATATGACAGAACAGTCAAACTGTCATCACATATAAATGTGGGAGTTAAAAGGACAAGCTTGGTCAAAAGGAACTCATGCATATCTGATTTTGGATCAGTAAAATAACAGGCAGATTTGTGCTCCTTGTTATAAAACGTCATCATTTTGAATAGAACCACAAGAGAGAAACGCATAACTCACATGACCATCACTGAAAACGATCATGGAATGTTTTTCTTTTGATATTGGATAAACCGTGTTGGCCAACAAAATTCCTTTAACGTAATCAGGGGTCTCTTTAGTCTTATTTGCTATGATTTCACAAATTGCGCCTCTTTGTAACCAAGATTTTTGAGCACAAACTGTGGAATAAACTGACATTTTTTGAAGTGAAAGAACCACACAAGAAGTGCCTTGCTTTGGAATTAACATTGAAAATAACTGATGAAAAAAGGCAGTTCTCTCAGATTGTAGGCTGTATTTGTACATGTTATGTAGCGATTTATCCAATGAATATATACCAGCCCAAAGACGTGTCATTTGGTACCAGTGCCTCTCTGACTTATTGGTAAGAATGCTATACGGGTCATAAGCGCATTTAGGGTGAGCTAATCTGCCCCCAAATAAACCACAATATTTATTACCCCTTACATTGCCATCAGTCGTATTTCCTTCAAATCCACGTGGATGTCTGACAATTTTGTAACAACGGTCACACATTGCCACCAACCCCTGACAGTCCTGACTGCTGAAGGGACAGTGCTCTGTTTCATCCCGTCCATCTTCACACTCTGTCTCCAGGTTACAAGCCATGTGGTGCCCAAAGCTGGAGTAGTGCTCCACTGAACAGTTCCAGAACCCTGAGGATAGCTTCTGAGGTGCTTTGCTTTCAGGAAACAAAGAAAATGATAGTTTAAAACATGGCATTACCCCAAAGCAACTGGAGCTTGGAACTCTGACAGTGAAATGTGTGCTATTAACAGCGTACATAGTAGCAATGTCAGAGTCAAGGTTCTGTGAATTCCAGACCCCAGATCTGCCCACCTCATCAAAAATGTCAAGGGAGTCGTCACATGTCTTTGAGTAATTAAACAGAGCAATATTTGAAAAAAAGATGGTGCGTGTGGTGTGAAACTGATCATGACAGCATGTCTCAGTGGCACAGGTATTCTCTCCTCAGAGGACATGGATCAGTCTCATTTCCATTTTTTCCCAGTGTCATATATCCAGATGACTGTGAATTCATCGCGAGAACCACTTGATTTGGCACTTTAAATTCGCATTACACTTCAGTATTTCTTTTATGTCAGACATACACAAACAAAACATGAACAAACGAACAAGGAGCCAAACAAAACAAAAGAAAAACTGAATGAGATTGGTAAGGGACACAATGGCATTATGTCATATCCACGTTTCTTAATCCATGAACACCGATAATTTGCTGTAATTTGTTTGTCACAAACTTGTAAAAAAAATCTGTGTGTGTGTGTGTGTGTGTGTGTGTGTGTGTGTGTGTGTGTGTGTGTGTGTGTGTGTGTGTGTGTGAGAGAGAGAGAGAGAGAGTGAGTGTGTGTGTGAGTGTGTGAGAGAGAGAGTGAGAGAGAGAGAGAGAGAGAGAGAGAGTGCACGGGCTTCTGATCGGGAAGATTGTTCCAAAAGAAACACAGGACACACAAATCTCTGGCACTCAAACAGAGGGAAACACCACACCGAATTGCCAGCGTATTAGTCCAACATTTTATTAAAAACAAATCTCTCTTCCAATCTGTCATAGACACATTCCACTTATTCAAACAACACAACCAACCACAAATAAAAATAGGCTCAGACACCAAAATATCAGACAATCATCTCAGGCACTAAACCTCATCAGCACCCAAGAGAGTGCCACACTGAACTCTTTTTGATTGATAATTTAACGAGCAAGGGACGTTGACAGACGAAAGAATTTACTAAACAACAGGGGACAAAGGTGTTTCTCCCTGTTCGCTTTTCCTTCAACTTCGCCAAAGTACCAGAGACTTTGTGAAAAGACAAAGGTGTTTCTCCCTGTTTGCTTTTCCTTCAACTTCGCCAAAGTACCAGAGACTTTGTGAAAAGACAAAGGTGTTTCTCCCTGTTCGCTTTTCTTCAACTTCGCCAAAGTACCAGAGACTTTGTGGAAAGACAAAGGTGTTTTTCTCCCTGTTCGCTTTTCCTTCAACTTCGCCAAAGTACCAGAGACTTTGTGGAAAGACAAAGGTGTTTCTCCCTGTTTGCTTTTCCTTCAACTTCGCCAAAGTACAAGAGGCTTTGTGGAAAGACAAAGGTGTTTCTCCCTGTTTGCTTTTCCTTCAATTTCGCCAAAGTACCAGAGACTTTGTGGAAAGACAAAGGTGTTTCTCCCTGTTGCTTTTCCTTCAACTTCGCCAAAGTACAGAGAGGCTTTGTGAAAAGACAAAGGTGTTTCTCCCTGTTTGCTTTTCCTTCAACTTCGCCAAAGTACGAGAGGCTTTGTGAAAAGACAAAGGTGTTTCTCCCTGTTTGCTTTCCTTCAACTTCGCCAAAGTAAAAGAGGCTTTGTGAAAAGACAAAGCTGTTTTTTCCCCCATTTTCTTTTCCTTCAAAAGTGTTTGCATGGACTGAAAAAAAAGAGAAAGAAACGAATTTTGTACAAATCTTGTGTCCAAGCGCAAAGACGAACTTCAGGAAACAAGTGGCAATCTGGTTTGTCTCACCTTTGGCCACTGAGCAAGAATTTCGACTATTTCCATTCCTCTCCTCCGTCCCCATCCCTCAAGGACACGATTCTATGTACTCGAAAGTCTCGCTTAAACCTTCAGGAATATACGCACGTGTGAAATTTGGCATTCTCCTACGCACCAGCATCAATGTCGGTTCTTTCCTCGAACGGAGATAATTTGTTTACAAAAGACGATTGGTGCAAGAAAGAATGTTTTGTGTAGAAGAGAAAACTACTTAGGTCTGGTACTAAAGGATATCTTTTCTAATGGACAATCTCCCCCCAACAGGAAAATTAATTCGAAACAAGAAGATGCAACTGGCGTTAAAAACAAGTCATTTGCATGCAAATATTCTCACCAAAAATGGAGACACTTAAGAACTTTATGACAAAAATGTCATTACTCTTTTAGTGTGCAACAGTGGAAGGAAGCATCCACTAGGCTTCTCGAGCTCGTTCTGTCAACTCCTCTTACACACAGTGGTGTTAATGATCACTGATGTTGGTCAGCACTTATACTGTTTCCAGACATTCCTGGGAACTCGTCCTGGCTCCCAAGAATGTACGGCCCAGCGCATCACCTTAGTCCTAAAGCACTCTCACACAAATGTCCCGTCAACGCTTTAGCAGGTGTCACCACTACCCTGCTCTCAAACAATGCAGCCAGATGACTGGTGTGCCAGCCAAACAAAAATATGGGGCTTAAGAGCGTAAAAGCAAGCAGCATTTACAGTCATCCTCTGCTGTTAATAACTAACTTTAGAAGCTAAGGAAGCCGGTACACACACACACACACACACACACACACACACACACACACACACACACACACACACACACACATCTCTCTCTCTCTCTCTCTCTCTCTTGAAAAACAGGATCTTTTCTAGTACACATTGTTCCGCGAACAACGTAACTCTAAGTAAAAAGCTAAAACTACCAACTAAATTTTGTACATGCAATCTCTCCCGCCATGAAGGGAGACAAAATATTCTCTCTTCATGAGAAAAAAAAAAGCCTGTGCTCATTTTTCCTGTGCAAGAAAGGAAAGAAGTGCCTGCTGAGCTTCTCACAGCTTACTCCATCGAGTGCCTTTTCTAAAGCAGTGGCGCAAATGACCGCTAAAACAGTTGACCACTTATGCTCGCTGTGGCCGAACATCCTAGGGAACTCGTCCTGGCTCACTACAAAGGCTCTGGACTGGACAAAAAAGCCAACATTCCTTACCTGTAATCCTTTGCTGTTTTTGTATTAAGTTCTGAGGTGAAAGAGGCTGGTAATGCAAATTCATATAACGTGGCAAAACAGTCTACCTCACGCTATAATAATGGACTTGTCACAATTTGGTAATGCAGCTATCTTATCATTTTCCTGCTTTTTTCTCACCCCCCTCCCCCTTCCCTTAGTATTAGTATTAGTACTATCATTATCATCACAATTATCAATATTATTGTTACAGGTTTTTTTTTTTTCGGTTCCTTTTTCTTTTCTTTTCTTTTTTCAAAATCATATTTCTGTATCATGCTTTTATTATCAATACTATTAATACCATTACCGTTGCTGTAGTTGTTAGCATCATCATCATCATTATTATCAATACGATTGTTATTACTGATATTACCATCCCTACCATTAACATCACCATCGCCATCACCACTAAGACCGTTGCCACGGCAACCATGCTGTTTAAGAATTCTCTAACCCACTCTCCTTTCTCCCATACTACAACTGCTATTGCCATACTATCACCAAAAGTGGTAGTAGTCCTGTCTTTGTTCATTTTTTTTTTCTTCAATATTTTGATCATCATCATAACTATTATCATTATTCCTATCAGTAATATAATTAATCATCATTACTACCTCGACCCAGACATTGTCTTCTTCTTGACAGCCTCGTTTTCATTCAACGGCCATCTTGCGCTGAAGTGAACGAAGTTAAGTGATTGCTCGTTCATTTTCGTTGTCCTGGGTGTTTTGTATCTTGCCTGAAGAAGACCTAAGAGGTCGAAACGCGTCATGTTTTGTCTTGTGATTCGTTTGTCTGTGATTTCTAGGCGGTTCGCTTTTATTTACATTTAAATTCTTATCATGTTAAAGTTGAAGCAACCCCCAGTTTAAATCTATCCTGAATTATTTGCATTCTTCCATACCTTTACAGTGCAGACATAAACCAGTCTAAAGTGCATCATGAAAGGTAGCAAGATCCAGAATAGCGCAGAAGTTAAAGAAAAAAAAACCCAGAGCTTAGACCATAATTCAATGAGTACTATGTAGCAGCTATTTCTAGGAGCAAACTTGACACTGTAAATACACCGGGATACACACCGAAACGACGAAAGGACATAAAGGACGAGGTGTACTCATGGGACGATATATATATATATATATATATAAAAAATTTTTCAGTGAGGTGGCGCAGAGGTTGGGACAGAAAAAAAATCGTTCCATGAGTACACCTCGTTCTTTATGTCCTTTCGTCCGTTTTATGCCGTGTTTGAGACTAGTTCCAGACTTCACTGTCCCAAAGGACGCTATCAGGAATTCACAGATTCCATCTGTAAGCGGAAGAGATACATGCCAGTACCATTGCAGAGGCAAGTTTTGGGGAAGTATTTGTCTCCACTCAGTTTTTGGAACTGTTCTTCAGTTGTAGGCATGATGAGCTGAAGAATTAAAATGGTTAATTTCTTTAACTTCGGTAGTCCATACACATGCAATTTGTACCGCCTCTCGTTTCCGCAGCAGTGAAAGCGGAGGCCTGTGGTCAGTTGTTTGACTACCAATTCACCAATTCTCTCACCTTCAGCATATCACTGACTTTCTCCTTTAAAGACTCCCTGGCCGCACATGGAATTGGATATGGTTTTGACGTGACGGGAACAGATCATAGGAGCTTGACGTGCTTCTCAACCATGGTTCTCAACCAGTCCCATAGTCCCCAGAATGTCAATAAAGTGGTCGTGAAACTCGATCGTAACACACCAGATTTCTGCCTTCTGTCGATCAGTAAGTTTCGTGCCCATCTTGACGTCTTCCACAGACTCGCCAGAGTGAATTTCAGCAAGTTCTGAATAGTCATCATCGTACACAATCTCCTGAAGTCTGACAGAGCTCTCTTCTCTAGGAATGAGCTTCTCCTCGCAGACGACTGGTAAAGGAACCGCCTTTGGCTCTGTTGATTTTCTTTCATTTTCCATCTCAATGCATGTCTTCAGAGGACCTGTGTGGAATACTTTTATTTTTTCCCTTAACGCTTTCCTTTTGGAATAACTCCGACCAACAATCTCCTCATCGACGAAAGGTCAATTCTACCGCATTAGGAGCGTCCGCACTAAATTTCCTTTCTGTAACTTCCAAACTTTCCTCTTGCGATCTCAGTAGTCTTTACCACACTGCCGGGCATTTTCAAGTTTATTCCTGGCTAGTTGAAACGCCTTTTCCACTTTCCCCCGTAAGTCACAAACGTACTGGTTGCTGTCCTTCCTCTCAGGCGGGTCCTCTTCTTTCATCTAAGTTGTGTCAAGGTGTGCATGGATCTCCTCACTGGTTCTGCCAGACAGAGAATCTCAAAGGGACAATACCCAGTGGACATCTGAGGTATCTCACACTGGACAACCAGCAGAGCATTGAGGAGCCTGTGTCTCTGCTTCGGTTGTTCAATGAAAATTTCTTCAGAAGGGAGACCTCCAGAATCAGTACGTAATTTGTGCACAAGTCACATCAAACCAATCATAAGTTAAATCAAACTGTTTGTAATGTCGCTGCCATAAAGATCGTCTCCACGCAGAGTAAGGGATCAGTGAGGAATTGTACACCATCAAATCAGAGCATGACGGACCACTGGTGCAGCAAGAAATAAAGTGAGCCATCATTTAGAAAGTACAGATCAAGCTCCAAAACAGACCATCCAAAGTTTTATTTCTGCTCCTTTGGAAACTGTGGTTTGAAATCGTCCAACAAAAGGAAAGACAAAGAAGTGTATCTATGAACTTAGCCGGGTCTTTTGCCGTTACTGTAGAAGACTTTGGTTTACAAAAAGGACAAGCATTGATCGTGCTGCATAAATTGACCCTTGCAGCTACAGCTTGAAGAGAAGAGGTCAGATTTAGTTGTCTGTATAATATCGAACCGACATAACCAGGCCCGGCAACATTTTGTCATTTAAAAAAATCCTTTTTTCTTGCAATATGATTTGTTGTGTTTGATATCCGAACACAACATAGTTGTAGCTCCTCCAGTCGTGGCGAAAGACATTTAAGATTTCCTTGAATAATAGCCATGATAGGAGGCAGAGGATGGAAGACAAACCACTCCATCAACTCAGCATCCTCGTGGCCATTCCATAAAGCTCAATGTTTAATGAGATTTTATATCTCCTTTTTTCCCCATTATCCTAAATCACAATTACCTTTCCTTGTACCTTAGGTTTGGGGGCAGGATTATTCTTTTATCATTTGCCCAGCAGATGCAGACTGAATTCTCTGCAAGGTCTGTGGCGGGGTACACGCCGCAATGCAAGACAATCTAGATAAGGAGAGACTGCACCCTATTTTCTTTTCTTCATAAAGAAAGAAATTTACTCCTCTGTTTGGCTCGCTGGATTGTTTCCCCTTTGACCAAGTGGGGCAAAAAGAAGAAGAGTTGTCTCCTGATGAACGAGTGTCGTGGACGTCAAGAGCACGCAGAATGTATTCCGGTCGCTCACTCGCTTGACGAGCATAGAATCGTTTCCTTTCTTTTATTTCTTCATGGACTCCAGATATCATTTACATACTTTTACAACTTCAAGAGACTAGCTCCACAAAGACTAACTCCCCATTTACCTCCCCCTGTCCTCCCCCTTCCTTGCCTTGCTGTTCTTTCTGACTGCGCACAGTGCCAGGACAAGAGAAAGCTGATTATCACGGTGCTTTACCTGCCAAACCAGGACGCAGGCAGGTCACCAAAGAAATCTGTTGAGAGCCAGTGCTTTCTTCTTCTCTACGTTTTCCTTCCACCTGATCTTCATTACAGCTGGCGTCTCACATCGAACAAGTAGACTGACAGAAGACATGTGGGAGTGTGTGAACACGACACTTGGAAGAAAGACACAACAATGAACGGGAAGAAATGTGGGTCACTGTTAGTGCAGATCCCCTTCTTCATGTTGCCTAACCAAGGGCATCAACTCCAGCTGTGTTATGCCTGGACCAGTCCGCGTCTGGCCGTGCATCTGAGAGTCTTTTGGAAAACAAGTCTAAGGTATCTCTGGGTCTGGCGTGGCCGTCAGTTGTGACAATCCTGCAACGCATGCATTCAGGTTGTCACATCAAAGCCACAGCATCGCACACTACAGGGAGCCAACGTGTCAAGTTGCTATGAGGCAACTCACCAAAGGAAACGCTGCATTGCTGCTGATTCACTTTGGCAGGGCGAGACGGGGGCTGTGAAAACACCGTCCCTGTCCACGTTGCTTTCATGATCATGGAGTGTAGTCATTGTTATGATCATTATTGTTATTATTATTATTATTATTATTATTATTATCATTACTATTTTCATCCTTTTTCGGAAGGTTGTAGGGAAAGGGAGGTCAGTATCAGTCATTAAAAAATCGATATGAAAGCCTTTTTTTTTTACATTCATCGGAACAATTATTTTGACAATTGGGCAAAAATACCAAATAACGCAAAATTTTGAATTTTTATAATAATAATATTTAACAACAATAATAATAATGAATACTTATGCATCACTACAGGCTATTCTCCCATGTACTAACGTTCACCTTGACCCGCTTGATCAGTTAAAGGTGACAATTGGAGAATACGGGTACTGGCCCTAGTGTGGCTCAGCACAACTGGGCCAGAGCTGAAAGATGCCAAACGGGGTGTGTGTCCCAGTGAACTCTTCTCACAGGTCAAAATAAGTCACACCTCAATGGGTATGACTCAAGCAAGAAACTTATAACAAAATCAATACCAAAGGAAGGGCGACAACTGATGTCTGACACACTCAGAGAGTTGACATTGGTGTCTGACTCCACTTCCCCCCAAAATTTCTTTAATTGAGACTACAAACCAATATTTCGTTCGTGAACGCACGCGTAACACCTTGCACACAAGTAAACCCCAATGGACAACTTTTGGAAGAGAAGGCCAGATTGGCCGCTGGTATGGATGCCACGTATACATACAGCATGCACCAAAAGAATGGAAATATGAATGAAAAACTGAGTGACTGTCATACTGACTGACGCAAAAAAAAAAAAAAAAAAAAAAAAATTAAGCGCCAGGAGACAGCCCTTCAGTCAGCTCTACCCAAGTAGGCAGCACGATGTGTAGATGAGAGCGTGAATTGTAAAGCGCTTAGAGCTTGGTCTCTAACCGATGATAGCCCTATGTACGTACTTGCAGTATATGATACTAACAATAATAATTATAGACTATTCTTCGACCGTTTACGCCTCCTTGGTGCAGCTTAAACTAAACGTTTCCATGATGATGCACTTGCGCCATTGCTCTGAAGACTACGAAGATGCCTGTAGTCTTCTGCCTTGGTCCTAACCAGATCATGGACAGACAATACGATGGAATCCCATTATGCTGCGCTCGTAAAGCCACCTTACTCAACAACAGTAACTTGATGGAACAGCTGAGGATTAAAGCTCGCATATGCATACAATATATCCGAAATAGTAGATGAATTTGGTCAAACCTATCACAACAAGAACACTGAGCCAATCTAGCAGTTTTCAACTCTTGCCCAAGTTTTAAATGTATAAACCTCCAGTTTATGACAACACAGTGTTTTGCATCAGCACGCGCCCGCAGCGTGATGCCAGACTTCATAGTTTTGTGATTCATAAGCCGTTTGAAGCTCAAAAGACCTTGGATTGCGCCATTGCGTCATTCGTGATCATCGTTTTTTCTGTTTTTTTTTTTTTTCCCGGAGACAAATTGGTGCTTAAAACTGTATCTTCGACTTTGTCCAGAAAATCGGCATTTTGTAGAATTTTGTCACTGCAGTTGGCAGGTCCGTTTATGTAATACGAGATAAATGGATCATTTATCTATGATGTTTACCCTCTGATGCCATTTTCATTCTAAGTCTGGTTATGCTAGTGTTTGCAGTCGCTCTGATAATGTTTCCGTATTTATCATGTGCACATACGTACAAAAACACACACACACATGGACCGCGTGCACACACACACACACACACACACACACACACACACACACACACACACACACACACACACACACGCACACACACACACACACACTTTTTGCGTCTCTCTCTCTCTCACTCTCTCTCTCTCTCTCTCTCTCTCTCTCTCTCTCAAATGCAATATATATATATATATATAGAATACCACTAAAATGCCTAATAAAATTCTTAAAGTGCTCAACCCCTTGGGGAGCAAGATCTGTTAAAAATAGGATGGTAAACCAAATGGTCTCTTTAACATTTCTTTTTTAACAGATATAATATAGATAGCATATATATATAGCGATAAATATATATATATATATTATATATATATATTATATATATATATATCAACATACATACACAAATGCAAGATATAGCAGAGGCATAGACCACACACAGCTAGGTATCCAGAACCTGATCTGCACATCTGGTGATCTATTTTCATTGTTTGCCATCAGTGATCCTGGAAGCTTTCTGATCTGAATTCAAACCAAACTGAAACCTCCATATTCTTGTTTTCTATATTTCAAAACCCTCCGGTCTTTTCTTGTGATACGCCTATGTCATGTCCTGTTTCCTGTTATGTCTTTGTCAGTGCTTGTATATCTGTCATCCATTTGTTATCAGTTTTCAGCACATGCAATGGTTTTTAAAGTCTAAGAACACTGGCTCTGAAATGTTTATTTAAGATTTGTCAAGCGGATCTTTTATTTCAGACAATAATCATTTGATCCACAGTCTGTCATCTTTTTAATTTCATTTACAAGTACTTTTATTCTTTCAATAACAACGAATTACATGTCCGGAATGGGGCTTTTCCACTGGTTTTAGACTTCAGTGTAACGTGACTATTGACCATTGAATCTCAGTGGTACCTTGGATGATAAGTATATGGAAAATAGGAGAACAAATAAACGAGTACAAAGAAAAAAATCTGATACGCTCTCTTGAGGGAGCTCTCAGCAACTGAAGTCACAACATTCCGGTTTATTTTCTCTCCAATGTACGCTGATTTCACAATCATCATTTCAAATTCAGCTCTGGCTTTTACATTGTTAAATTGTATAATATTAAAACAATCAATATTCGACTTTGTCACAATACTCCAATAGCCGCCTCCAGTAATTTTGTTACACTGACAACGTTTGAAGGTTTCTTTCGGTCTCTTGTAAAGAAATGGGCTCATTCCGATTTGGGTCATTGTCGTTTACTTATTGAATTTTTCTTTCATATGCAGTGCTGTTTGAACACACACACACACACACACACACACACACACACACACACACACACACACACACACACAGAGAGAGAGAGAGAGAGAGAGAGAGAGAGAGAGAGAGTTCATACTCAGATTTTAACTCATACACCAATACACACACACACACACACACACACACACACACACACACACACACACACACACACACACACACATGCACTGACGAGAAGAATACGGATGAAAATATTGCAGTTAGAGTGAATAGATAACACGGACGTTTCTTGCACTATGCCGTCAAGAAAACGACAAGAAAGGGGAAGAATTGAGTGACAAATCCATGATTTATGGATCTGATATGTATGAAGCAGTTATTTGCTGCACTTGTTTTCTTTCAATCCTGAGTTGTTTGAAATTTATGATTTACGTATTACATGAGCTCGGATATATGATGAGAGAGAGAGAGAGAGAGAGAGAGAGAGAGAGAGAGAGAGAGAGAGAGAGAGAGAGAGATTTCAGAGGAGAGAGTTGAGAATTTCAAAGGAAAAGTGTTGATTTATATTTGTGATAAAATAGCTGTATCTTGTACTGTTCTCTCTCTCTCTCTCTCTCTCTCTCTCTCTCTCTCTCTCTCTCTCACACACACACACACACACACACACACTCTCTCTCTCTCTCTCTCTCTCTGTCTCTCTCCGAGTGAGAGAGGTGAAGGCAGAAAGAGCAGGGCAGCAACTGGAGGAACAAATAAACGAAAACCTTGCCCTTTTGTGAATCATATCTTACATCATACTAGAACTGCAAGACAGTCAGCGAACGATTGCATTTTCATACACCGAAAGCATTTGTTGTCGAATCGTTTAATTCTTGTATTGCTTCGATGAGCAAGTTCTTAATCGGTTGGATTTATAATCCGAAGGCCCCGGATTCAAATTCTATCAATCTCACTTCGAATTACCACAGCTAACTGTTTGATCTCCGACTCCTTTCAACACATTCACAGAATGTACCGTACTCACCGGATCAACTTTTTTAACAAAAAATATTCCAGATTCATAGAGCCTCCCCCCCCCCCCCCCCCCCCCCGTGAACCTAAAGAAGATCGATTTGGAAGCCCATACCTGAACCCGCTGTTAACCTCTGTCCACAGAAGATGGGATACTCAAATGAGAGCTAAGCGATCGCGAACATTTCAACATTTCACAGTTTAACACAAAACAAAAAAAGACCTCATTTATACATGGAAATATTATGTTCAAGTCCTCATAAAAAACACATTTGTTTTACCATACAAATTAGAGATAATAAAGAACAAACGTGAATGATCACACACGTACGCAGACACACATGGATTTAAATGGTGAACAAACCAGTGACTCATGGAAATATTATGTTCAAGTCCTCATAAAAACACACTTGTTTTTACCATACAAATTAGAGATAATAAAGAACAAACGTGAATGATCACACACACCTACACAGACACACATGGATTTAAATGGTGAACAAACCAGTGACTCATGGAAATATTATGTTTCAAGTCCTCATAAAAACACATTTTTGTTTTACCATACAAATTAGAGATAATAAAGAACAAACGTGAATGATCACACACATACGCAGACACACATGGATTTAAATGGTGAACAAACCAGTGACTCCTCCTTATCCCTCTCGCTGTGGACCATTTGTAGCACTGATCTTTCTTGGTCCACTGACTCCTCATTCCCGCCGCAGAGCCAGTGTTCACAATGATGTCTGTCCTTTTTTATCATGCCATCATAACTTATCGTCATAATCGTTACAATTGAAGCAATGTGAGATAAACGACGACTATTTTAAAAGTTAAACCTATGATGAAGCCAGGACGAAAGAATATACAATTCAAGGTATTTCACACAATGGCACGTAAATCCATTGCTTCGAATATATGTTATCAGAATAGCTAACTGTGTCATAAATGTAATCAGCTGTCCTCGTCTAGTCCTTGAACTGCACACGATCAAAATCATCCTGCTTAAAACGTTATTTCCCCCCTATTTTGGACCATGTGGAGCAGTCTGATAGAGTCAACACAGCAGTGTACGTGTAAGGAAATCTTAGCCATGAATCCCCTGTTTCCCTCATCCACAATATTAAGACTAAGCATATACTACACTTGGTAAAACTAATATCAGAAGCCACGCGAAAAGCTTCTCCATTTCTTAACGAAGTGTGGATAGAACTTGAACACGCATTAGTTACTTTGAATAGTTAAGTGAAATGAAAGATAGTAGGTGGATTCCAAAAGTTGAAATATTTTTTGATAAATGACATACAGCTGCGAGCCTACGATTTGTGGACAATATAGTATAGTTTTCGTTGTTATTGTTAAACAATATGCAATTCACAATAATCCAGCACATAATGTTGTCTCTCTCTTTTTTTTTTTTTTACACCAGAATAAGCTCAAAAACCATTGCATAGGATGTAGAGAATAACACTTAAAGAAAGCGATCTTCCAATTGTATTGGGGAAAAAATTGAATCACAACGATCCATTAGCGAATATTAAGACACAGTATCAAGCTTGCATTTTCAACAAGCTAACTTAGAAAAACTTGATATCTTTCTGTCCATCATAATCCATTTCTGACTAACGCTGCAGCGTGGAAGATTTTTTTCAAAGACATTTACAAAGAAAGCCACTGGAGCATCCTAAAAAGAAAACTCAGCACGCAGACCGCGCGGAAACCATAAAGATTAAAACTTACAGACAACGAGGGGGCTAGATATTATAGCAAAAGAGTGATTACTCCATCAAGGAGACAACAGTGACCAAAATTCTATGATAAAGAATCATTACATTGCTCAACAATTAAGTACTGGTGCAGGTAATTTTTCCATCATTATAGTAATGACATGGCAAAGATTTGAAATTAACAAAATAAAAATTTGAAGATGAAAAAATGTATATTATAAATATGAAGACCCCTTCGCTAGCTGCATGAGGGAACTACTGCAATCCCTGTCGAAGGTAGATCTATATGTATCGCCTGCTACTACGCCTTCCGTCCACTGGATCGGACTCATCAGGGACACACGGCCGATTGTGTCTGCTTTTGGCGTCAAATAGAGACACACCACACTCCGCAATTATGTGGTGTTCTCACCACCAGGGTTCAAAAAAGAATCGAAAAGCACCCCAAAGCAGCCAGCGAATGGTAGTAAATAAAACAAAACGAAAATATGGAGAGGAAAAAAGTTGCTGAAAAACTAAGAACATTATGCAAACGGTATAAAATGTAGAGGACAATCTTTGAGCCTACGCTTGAGATCCATTTAAGGATACAAGGGAGCTCAAAAGATATAGAACGGTCTGACTGGTCAATCTGTTGTTCAATAACCCAAGCATTGTCAGCGGCTAAGAATTGTGCAGGACACCTTTATTTGGATCTCCTAAGAGATGCAATCGCCCACTGATTGACCAAACAATATAATGCTGAACATTTAAGTAGTGGGGGAAAACAAGTGCAGGTTAACAATTCTTCCATCATTATAGTAACGACTTGGCAAAGATTTGAATTTTAACAGACCACACAAAATGTAGTGAAATAAAAGAATTAAATGCCAACAATGCTTTGTAAAATTCCAGGTGAAATTCTCCAACCTGCTTGTAAAGGGTAGAATTGTTTTGCAGGAATTTTTGCTGAATCATGCAGTAATGAAGTACTGACATCTGACCAACTCATTCGAGTTATCATTTAGCTTTGATCTCTTCAGGGCAAGGCAGGCGTTGAATGAAAACGAGGCTGTTTGAAGGGAAATATGTGTGAGTCAAGGTAGCAATGATGATAGTTATATTACTGATAGGAATACCAATAACGGTAAAAAAAAAAAATTGGAAAAAAATTAAGACATGATTACTACTACTTTTGGTTATAATAAGGCAATAGCAGTTGTAGTACGGGAGAAAGGAGAGTGGGTTAGAGGATTCTTAAACAGTATTAGTAGTAATTAGTATTAGGGGGTTAAGTAAATGAAAGCAATTTAAAGTCTCCTTGATAACAAACAGCGATCAGTCTTATGTTAGAAATGCAACATCAACCCTAGGATGGCATACTAGGGCTGCAACTGTTATAATAAACTAATAGAGCTGCAACTGTTATAATAAACTAATTAAGATCAGATTTGTTTTAGAATTAAACTAATTAAAACAACAATTTTTTTTTTGTTTCGTGACTTAATCATTGCAAAAAATTTTCATGAAAGGTATCACCACCACAGGGCTGAAGAAAGCCTGTCCAGGTGTGAGTCAGTGACTGGTCACAACAGAACACAGAGCACAGTGCTGAAGGTCAACGTGACAGACTGCCACAACAACCTGCCAGACTATCCAGCACACCAGGAGTGGTGTATGGGGTGTGTGTGGGGATTCTTCTTCCTACTGTAAAATGTTTCTGAAACTTGTGCAAAACACACCTGTCAACGTTCGCGTTCGACGATCAGAGTACTGGTGTCCTGCTAACTTGGAGCACAGGGCTGGTGTATTCGTTACCTGAAGATCGTGAAGTAGAAAATGTATTTGTATGCACCATTTACAGACTCGAAGAACTTTTCTTCCAGTATACTACGAATTGCGTTCATTTCAGACACACGAATAATCCTTTACTGCATATCGAAATTGAAGAACTTCACGATTTTAAATTAATCATAAGGCATGATCTGGAATACTCTGGATATATAATTATCCCGTTCGTTTCTGACGGCACTGTAATCTGTGAAGAAATAAAGGGTCCTGCAGGTTACATTATTGTGATCAGTGTTCAGCAGTGTCACTCACCTAGGGTGTGCTTACATATAAGTTCGACTTTGCAGTCCTATTATCAAGAAATCAATACTGATCAACAAAGTTCCACACATTTGTACTCTACCTTCTACATATCAACTAACATTTTCCATCTATCCTATCCTCGAACAAAAATCGGTTACAGTAATCTGGACCTGCACTCTCCCATGAAACTATATTTTTCTGCAGTAACCGCGAGTCATCAGCACAAATGCTACGCAGTGGTTTATCAACTGTTCTGTGAGTCATTATTCTGCATTTCAGCAACACCTGGACTGTAAACTGAGGCCAGAGTGTGAAGATGGACGTGATGAAACAGAACACTGTGCCTTCAGCAGCCCTGGCTGTTCGGGTTGGGTGGCTTCACGTAACAAATGCTTCACATTCATCATCGGCCGAGCACTCATCCAGTACAGAACTGCTAACGATAGATGCAGAAGTATGGGCTGGAAATTGGCTTCGATGAAAACGAGAAACGAACTAGAGAACTCGCTGCAGTTTTTCAAACCCTACGATCAGGCAACAGCAGGTTTTGGTCTCACATCAGGCTGGGACAGTATACCTTTCCTGTTTAGCAAGTTTCGTAAATGGTCTGACTACACATTCATCTATAACATGAACCATTTACTACTCTCGAGTTATGTTCCAGGTTTGATGTACCCTTCTCGGGAGATACGAAGTGCCACACTTAGTGCTATGGTATTGCCCAGCTTCACAGTCAGTCACTTCGTTTTCCAGGTTTTATTTGGCTCTGTGTGAAACTGAATCTCGGTCAGTCAGAATTGTCCCTTCTTCAACTCACGTAGCTCGTCTACACTGGCCTCGGCCTGTAAACACAAGGCAGTCTCTCTTTTCTGCCCAGATAAACGTGTCACGCATAATTTTCTCTTTCCTGTTACTGACACAAACTGTAAAGGTGTGAAAGACTCGATGTTCAATATGTATGTGAACATCAGTCGCAGGTTGAACTCGTCTATGGCTTTAAGTGGCATGATCATATCTGAAACATACGCCATGTTTAGATGTGATGATGATAGAACGACGATACATTCTACGTTCATGTGTGACTTCAGACAGGACTGTCCAGATGATAGTGATGAGCTGTTGTGTATGCATCCTTCATGCAATGGTTTTCTGTGTCCAAACGGACAGTGTATATTGAATAGCCAGCATTGCAACGATTATTCAGACTGCCTGGACGATTCTGATGAAGTGGATTGTCCGGAAAGTGAATCGATTTATCCTCCGGTGACAGATGAAGTCAAACAGCAAAGATTTTATATCAACTTAGACGGCTTTGGTTATTTCACCCAGGAAGTGATGAACGGTGAACAGTCATGTCCTGACACTCACTACAGTTGCACAGCTGAGTGGCTGTACTGTCTCCCAGTCTACACCCGATGCAATGGCTTTTTTGACTGTGTTTATGGAGAAGATGAACAAGACTGCAAGACAGTTGTATGTCCTTATTACTATCGATGTCGACATTCCGAAGTGTGTGTGCATTCTGATCACCTCTGTGATGGTATAGGTCAATGTCCACAGCAGGATGATGAACTGATGTGTGATCAAACTTGTCCTGAATATTGCCTGTGTCAAGGTCACTCCTTGTTGTGCAGGAGACCTTTACTGCTGATCTCTACCCACAACTTCGCTATCTGGACGCCGCAGGCTCTGGAATATCACTGGCTGATGTGACCCCAAATATCTACCTGATCAGTCTGATCTCTGTCTCACTGTTCCCTGGTCAATGTTTCAAGTATAAAACTCAATAATCTGATGTCCCTTGATCTTGCTGGCAACAATCTGATAGCTATTGATCTGACTATTTTGACTGAACTGCCAAATTTAAAAACTGTATCACTGGCAAACAACCCCATCCGTAAAATTGCAAATAGACTGCAAAAAAGCGATTTCATTACTCTCTGTGAAACGAATGGACATATCAAGGACATACATTAATATACTAAACAATGAAGCATCTATATACTTACCTCGCGTGAAATATCTGAATGTGTCATGTTGTGTGATTAAAACCATCGGACCGAGGGGCTTTAAATCCATGCCTCAAATAACACAACTGGACCTGTCACACAATCCTATCTGCACATTCCCTTCAGACTTGTTTTCAAGGCTACATCAGTTAAAAAATGTTTTTTCTCCAGATTATAGGTTTTGCTGTGAAAATCTGTTCCCTAAACACTCGGGTACACGAAAGTGCTCAGCTGACTATGCTGTGCTTCCTTCATGTAGGACACTGTTGCCATCCCAGCTGTATGTAGTTTTCTTTTCTTTGGTCACTGCATCTGCCACTGTAGGGACTTTGGTTTTTTTAACGACTCCGATAGTTATTAAGCAAGTGTTCCAGGACAAATTCTCAATGATCATTCGCCATTTATATGTTGCAGATTTGTGTACGGGAAGTCATACTGGCATCGTGTTGGTAGTAAACGAAATGTTTCATGGGGAATACGTTCAGTTTGAGCACACGTGGAACAAAAGTGTGCTCTGCAAGTTGAGCGGCTTTGTCTTCATTCTGTCCCTCGAAACATCAGTTGTTATCACCGTCTTCCTCGCTTTGGATCAAGCAATCGTCCTAAGCGTCCAAAAAGACTCCTGGAAGTTCAATAAGCGTGCAGTTATCCTACAATGTACTGTGATGTGGACTGCTGGATGTTTGTTATCTATGCCTCCGTTTCTTCCAGGACTCTCACACTGGGGCCTCGATGAACAGTCTGGTCTGTGTCGCCTAGCTTTGTTTTTCAACGATACAGCCTTGACCCAAAATTTAGGTGGTTTGATGTCATTGTGGCCATCAATTTTACTGCATGTCTCCTGATCATAGCTTTTCAAATTATGATCTATAGACGTTCCCCCAAACACAGAATTATTTTATATCTCTCAAATAGGTTACTTTATCACTCAGTCCACATGGTGAGAAAAGTGACGGTCATGGAAGGTTTTATGTGGTTCTTATTCGGTCTGATCACGATGCTATCTGCATGTGACATCCCTGCAGCAAAGAAGATCCAGCACACCATGGTTGTGTTCATGTTGCCACTCAACTCTGCTCTCAATCCATTGTTTTATACATGGACTGTTGCGTCACAGCAAAGGCAGAAAGCACGAGACACAAAATTGTTAGAGCTGTTGAAACTACGACTTAAAGTGCAAGCAAAACCAATAACTGCTTTAGATCGATGAAGCCGACACTAGATCAATAAATACATTCTTGAAATAATTCAGTTTAATCAATATGTGGAGGAAAAAAAAATCAAACACATGTTAGTAGAGCAGTGAAAGAACAGAGGCGCTGCAGGCGGCAAAGAATTGCATCCGCACCAACAGACACTCATGACCGAGACTTCGCCTGCAGCAACTGCAACACAGTCTGCCGCTTAAAGCATCAGGCTCCTCAGCCACAGTAGGTGCTGCAACTCCCCGACTGACTGTTCTACGGCGCAACACCGTTGTCTTTCGAGACAGACGGATGCCATGTGACTACTACAACTACTACCACTACTACTACCATTACTGCTACTGCTGCTGCTGCTACTACTACTACTACAACTACTGCCTCCTCTCCTCCTGCTCCCCCCCCTCCTCCTCTTCCTTCTTCTCTTCCTGCTCCTCCTTCTCCTGTCTATGATGATTTGATGATGATGAGAATGATATAATGATGACGATGTTGATGATGATGATGATGATGATGATGATGATACGATGGCGATTAAAAATGAAATCCAGAAAATATATAAAGTGACTAGAAATTACGAAAATACAGAAGACAGAAAGTGCTTAATAGAATATGAATTGTGATGAAGAGGACGCCGCCATGTTGATGATGATGATAACATGTAAAATAATAAGTACGATAACAATACCAACAAGACCAACAATACTAAAATGGCAGTTCGAGGGTAAGTAATTAAGAAAGTGATGGGATGCATAATAATAAATAAATAAATATAAATGGAAGAACTACAAGTAAACAGTGAAACAACGTAAAACTGCTAAATATTTAAAAGCCTAGTAATAAACTGCAGACGAAAAGGAAGAAACTCAAGTAAAAAAAAAAAGCCACGTAAAAAGAAGAGGCATCCGTATTTGTTAAGATATTAAACGCAACAAAAGATTGGCAGGTAGATAAGTAATTAAACTAGATGACTAGAAATACAACACAGGTAACGAAGGAAGGAGGAAGGGGGAACAGAAGTTACCAAAATAGAAAAATAAAGGAATAACGATGTGCCCCTGAAGAGTTTCGCAACTTGATGCTGCGGGGATGGATAGATATGCTATTTTTCATTTATATGCAAATGGCCCTCAGTCTGGCAAGCAAATGACTTTCCGGCATGGTGCTCTCAAAGTTGCCAGACTGCGGTTGCCAAAATGCCATAGTTTTCACATGGTTGATCTTGAGTTGAGGATTCATGTTTGTCCGTCGAGACGACGAAGACCATCTAGTCATCCTGGGGTCGGGGGTGAGTGCCTAGATGGCTGGTCAGGCCGATCTGCGCCCGGAAAGACCTATCACGGTGTAGACAGGGGATGGTGGCAGTTGGAGATCTGTTGGCACTGGTCTTCCTGATCATCCTGCGCTGCTCAGCTGCAGCAATTCTGTTGCTTTCACAGGTCTCTGCACCTTTGCGGACAACTGATCGACACCAACTCGCTCCCACCCGTCTCTGTCCTGGGCAGTCTGCTCCCATGTTGCGTGGCTGATGTTGAAGGCCTTCAGGGAAGATTTGAGGTTGTCTTTGAAACGTTTCTTCTGGCCTCTATGAGAGCGTTTTCCTTGTCGTAGTTCGCCAGACAATAGTTTCTTTGGCAGCCGATGGTCTGGCATGCGAATCACATGAACTACATGCTGAGGAGGATAGTTAAGATACAGAGCGCCTAGTCTGGGTCATCGATGGTGGCTGTCGGCCAGTTGAGAAATGCGCGTGTCAAGTGTGCAGGATGTCTGTCCTACACAAATCTTACTGCACAAATCACGGTGGATGGCACAAACAATGACGCTGCACTGGCAGGACAATGTGAGTTTACTTTCGAACAATACCGTAGGTCCATGTAGGATGGTGTCAGGCTCGGTGAGAAGACACATTGTGCAGCTCGGTGTAGAGAAGGAAAGACACCGGGTGACATAAGAGAGGTGGTCTGTTCAGTCTGGAGCGCTCGTGTAGGTACTTGAAGAGATTTGTTTTGCCCGATTGTAATCACGGTTTTGGTCCTTAAAGTAGGTTTATGATCTCCTACCAGTCGACAATTGGATCTGAGGATCCTGCCGCTGGGAAGTGTGTTAGAGAGGGAGCAGAGGCAGTGGATGGTCTATCTGTTTCTTTTAGAACGTGGGCTTCTAAGACTTCCTTAACTTTGGGCTTTCAAAGCTTCCCTGCTTTGGCCTTTCAAAGCTGCCCTGCTTTGGGCTTCAAAGCTTCCTGCTTTGGGCTTCCTAGCTTTGGGCTTTTCTCTGCTTTGGGCTTCCAAGGTTTCTCTGCTTTGGGTTTGCAAGGTTTCTCTGCTTTGAGCTTCCCAAACCTCCCTGCTTTGGGCTTCCAAAGTTTTCTCTGCCTTGGGCTTCCAAAGCCTCCCTGCTTTGGGCTTTTAAGGTTTCTGTGCCTTGGGCTTCCAAAGCCTCCCTGCTTGGGCTTCCAACGTTTCTCTGCCCTGGGTTTCCAAAGCCTCCCTGCGTTGGGCTTCCAAGGTTTTTCTCTGCTTTGGGCTTCCAAAGCGTCCCTGCTTTGGGCTTCCAAGGTTTTTTGCTTTGGGCTTCCAACGTTTTTTTTCTGCTTTGGGCTTCCAAGGTTTCTCTGTTTTAGGCTTCCAAGCTTCCCTGCTTTGGGCTTCCAAGGTTTCTCTGCTTTGGGATTCCAAGGTTTCTCAGCTTTGGAAGCCAAGCCTCCAACAGAAAGAAAAGTTTTAAGATCGTTGATTTTATTTTTTCCACACATACATTTTTATGTGCTTTATCTGTTTATATTTATTTCTTGTTACCTTTCTGTTGCTCACTCGGTCATCAATTCCCCACTACCATTGCTTCTTCTTGTTCTTCTTCCAAAACCTCCCTGCTTTTGGGCTTCCAAAGTTTTCTCTGCCTTGGGCTTCCAAAGCCTCCCTGCTTTGGGCATTCAAGGTTTCCGTGTGCCTTTGGCTTCCAAAGCCTCCCTGCTTTGGGCTTCCAAGGTTTCTCTGCTTTGGGCTTCCAAGGTTTCCGTGCCTTGGGCTTCCAAAGCCTCCCTGCTTTGGGCTTCCAACGTTTCTCTGCCCTGGGTTTCCAAAAGCCTCCCTGCGTTGGGCTTCCAAGGTTTTCTCTGCTTTGGGCTTTTTCTGCTTTGGGCTTCCAAAGCGTCCCTGCTTTGGGCTTCCAAGGTTTTTTTAGGCTTCCAACGCTTTTTTTCTGCTTTGGGCTTCCAAGGTTTCTCTGCTTGGGATTCCAAGGTTTCTCAGCTTTGGAAGCCAAGCCTCCAACAGAAAGCAAAGTTTTAAGATCGTTGATAGATTTTATTTTTCTCCACACATACATTTTTATGTGCTTTATCTGTTTATTTATTTCTTGTTACCTTTCTGTTGCTCACTCGGTCATCAATTCTCCCACTACCATTGCTTCTTCTTGTTCTTCTTGTTCTTGTTCTCCTCCTCCTCCTTCCTCCTCCTCCTCCTCCTTATTATCATCATCATCATTATCATCATGATAGTGTTAACATTCTGTCGTGGACTTTATTCTTTCTCCGTTTTCTAAATTTCTACTTATTTGTATCTTCCTTAATTTCTTTTTTAAACTATCAGTCCCATTTTTAATATTATGACTAGGCTGCTACAGATATCACAATAAAGTTAACATTGTTCTTGGTTGTTTTTTTTTTTTTCTTGTTTCCGTCATCTTTTTTATGATCTATTTTGCTGGTATTGTTCTTACTTTTGTTGCTGTTGTTGTTGTCGTCATCATCGTCGTTGTCGTCGTTGTCGTCGTCGTCGTCGTCATCATCATCATCATCGTCGTCGTCGTCGTCGTATCAACATTTTGTCATGAACTATATTCTTTCTCTGTTTTCTAAATTTCTATTCATTTGCTTGTTTCTAAGGTTTTGTTTCTTTTCTTTATTGTTTTTTTACCCATCAGTCCCGCTTTTAAGTATAATGATTACTTATGCAGATATTATTGTAAAGTTATCAGTGTTGTTGTTTTTACTTATTGTTTCCATCATAATTATATTATAATTATCATTACTACTATTGTTCTTACTTTTGTTGTTGTTGCTGTTTTTTTTTTTGTTATATCACTATCATGATCATTTACGTCGTCGTCGTCGTTGTCATCATCATCATCGTCATCATCATCATCATCGTCATCATCATTATCATCATCACCTATCAAGTGTATCGCGCATCCCCCCCCCCCCCCCCCCCCCCCCCCCCCTTAACAATTAAACGACTCAAAGCGCATTGCAATAACACACATAATTTTGATTCTAGTTGATGGTAACACACAGTAACGCGATAACGAGTAAAGCAGTGTCAAGGAAATGATAAGACAACACCACACACTTCCAGAACCCGCAGAAAGAGCACTGGGCACTGCGCCACGTCTGTTTCCCAGAGACAAGGGATCATCTTCTGTGCGTGGTGCCTGTTTGTCCGCAAGCAGCAGTCGACAACACCTGTACAAACACCTGGTGCCGGACCCTCCACGCAGTATTCTAATGCTGTTGGGAAGCTGTATTTTGCAATCCTATATGAAACTCATGCTTAAGAGATCTTTTCGGCTCTGATTGGCTTCTACCCTAAATGTGGTTGTTGAATGTGTTAAACGCGCTCAGATAGGAAGCAGGTAAACCCAATCGATTTTTTTTTTTTATCCACTTACAATTTGAATTTCTCAGACTTTTGCTCCAATTTCCTGAACAGCCATTCAGGTGACTGATATTTTTATTTCTCAGGCTTTGTTGACTCTGGGATACGTTATGGAAGGAAGCTCAGGTACCGCGCTGTCTCGATCAAAATGAAATTCCACAGCAGTTCGTGTATTACATTCATCTTTACCGATTATTATAAGAATACCGTATTGCAATTGACGAACTTTCTTGCCCGGACTTTCTAGTCAATTTCCCCTGCACACCGATGCTTTTGACGAGTATATGTCAAAGTCATCGGTGCTGGGGAATTGATGGGGGCTGTGTGGAACGGACGTGACGGACACCTTTATGAGAGGGACACTCACTCACACTGGATCCACGACTAAAAAGAAAATGGCATTGGTCAGATGCCCAACTTTCAAACTGCCTCCTCATTTATTACAAGATTTGTAGGTCACAGGTTTCAACGTAATGTTTCAGCTGATCTCTCTCTCTCTCTCTCTCTCTCTCTCTCTCTCTCTCTCTCTCTCTCTCTCTCTCATAGTGAAGCCGATTTAAATATGTCTACTTTGCAGAAAGGATAGAGAAGTGCATTTCGTGTTGTGTTGCCCAGTCTTGCACAAATTAAGAGCTGAGGATATACCGATCAAGTTTGATGAATTCCTAAGTCAGTTTTGATTTGCATGTCTTTTGGCATGCACTCATAAGCAAACAGTGAAAAAGTTGTCAATTGATTTATTCAAAGCATTCAAGTTGTGATCAATTATTCTGCCATAAAATAGTATTTCGAATAAGTATTACTTATGTTTGCGTGCAGTTGCTCAGGTGCTAAGATGACTGTAATTAACTCGCACACACTCTTCACGAGGGGCGATGGCCTAAAGCGTGAATAAGTTATCTTGAGCCTGGATGTTTTTTTTTTCTCTCTCAGTGGTTTTGTACTGGTGTTCTATCTGTCGGTTTTTTCCCCGCCCCATAACATCAACGCACGTTTGAATCTCTCTCTCTCTCTCTCTCTCTCTCTCTCTCTCTCTCTCTCTCTCTCTCTCTCTCTCTCTCTCTCTCTCTCTCTCTGTGTGTGTGTGTGTGTGTGTGTGTGTGTGTGTGTGTGTGTGTGTGTGTGTGTGTGTGCATTGTGAGTACATGCATACACACAGACACACAGACACACACAGACACACACACAGACACACAAAGACACACACACACACACACACACACACACACACACACACACACACACAAGAATGCTCGTCAGTGAGGATGGACGAAGAACCAGGAAACCCAGAAGGGTACTGAGAACAGACGTAGACAAGGGTGGACAGAATCGCTTTTCTACACACCCGGAAGAGTCGATGACAAGCAGCAGCAAAATACAAGGGACGCTATGGCAGGGCAGACATGTTTGTCTTTTCAGCGAAATCGGCTGTCATTTTAGCTGAACAAAAAAGCCGTTTTAGCGAAACACACATGGATCCGCTTGCAGCCTTTTTAAAGAAATACCGCCACCCCCCCCCCCCCCCCCCCCCCCACCCCTCCCTCCTCCCCCCCCCCCTCCCCCCTCCCCCCCCCCCCCCACCCCGTTTTCTTTCTTTTTACCAAGGTTGCAACTGTTTTACCATTTGTCAGTTACAAAGAAATTATAAGGCATGACCATGTGTGCAGGTATGCGCGTCAACATTGACCATGGATAGTAGTTCACCTTGCTCAATGAGGCATCGCTGTCAGGTGTAAACTCCAACTCTGATCTGACCATTTTTTTTTACACAAATCTCGAGAGCTTCAGCTTGCCAGCGACAGTTCCCTGCATTTTAGTCACTCACAAATAAAAGATATTTACAAGTCTTACTCTGTTCAGACAACAAACCCGAGGGATGGCCAGCCACGGCAGGCATGGTTCTCTGGGTCTTTAGTGAACTTGTGGACAGGCCCGAGTAGACAGGGGTAGGGGAAACCTACTTCCGGTCATGAAGTTGGCAGTAGGAATGTGTCAATTGCCTTGGTGATGCAAGTCGAATAATTGCAAGTGATGAAGAATATATTTTTTCAAAAAGTGTTCAATGTAGGTCTGTTGGAGAAGTCCTGATAGACATTCCTCTTCGAAATATTTCAGTGTGTGTGTGTGTGTGTGTGTGTGTGTGTGTGTGTGTGTGTGTGTGTGTGTGTGTGTGTGTGCGCGCGCGCGCGCGCGCGCGCGCGCTTTTTCAATGGCAGTTGTAAGTAAACTTTTGACAAGAAGACGAGTGGAAGAGAGTGCAACGTTGCTGACAACGAGCCAAATTTACATAAACACATAAGACATACTCTTCCAAAACAATCTTTGAAACATAAATGTCTGTGTCTGTCTGACTGACATGCGTGTGGGGATAAGGCAATCTGTTGAGGAAAGGGAGAGAATGCAAACAGAAATATGACTTTGCACCGCTTACTCAACAATCAGCAAGTCGCCACACAAAACTAACCGCAGAAATTCCACGTACAATGCCCATTAAAATCCCTTTCAAGCCCCCCCCCCCCCCACCCCCCACACACACACACACACACACTCACACTCACGCACAAGCAGGAGAATGGCCTTACAGAATCAATATCCGTGGAACCCAAAAGACTTAATCCTCAGAGGATCCCCCGGGGGGGGGGGGGGGGGGGGGGGGGGGGTCCGAGCGGAAAACCTCTCGAAAAGCTGCACAGTATCTGCAAGGGCTCTCGCCCTATATGCATTGATCAAGAACAGAATTCACACATAGTTCGTCCAAAGACTTTTCGTGGGGGTAAGCACAGCTCTCAGGCGAAGTCAACCAGCTCAGCAAGGAAAAACTCCCCATTTGTTTCCATGACCTCCTTCTCCAGAGGAGTCTTAAAGGTCGAGGTAAGCTAGAAGCAAGATCACTGAAGTCCTAGGTAGGATTCTGCAGAGCTGCTTTTTTGGGGTTTTCGACCAACCTCCAGTCAGTTAAGTAAACGAGACAGCAGGGAAAGCAAAGAGCCTCACACCCCAAACACACTCCAGGAGGCCACCTTCCTAGCCTAGGAACAGAGACGAAGTTTGTTTTCAATCACAGAAAAGAAGACACTCTTCACTTGACTACCGTAGAGGGAGCACTGCCGATTCCACTCCAAGGTGTGGGAAACAGTCAGTGTCGTACTGTGCATCAATCATTTTCACACGTGCCTCATTCACGCCCTACTGTGGCATGGAGACAGTTCGAACACTCTGGAAGTTGTCTCTCCAGGTCGGCTGGGGCAGAGGGAAGATCAGAGGGGGATGGGGGGGGGGGGGGGGGGGGGGGAAAAAAGAAAGTCCTCCAGTAGAACAGGAGGAATGGGGTGCCACCTCTGGCACGTCCAGCTATGCTGCAGGGCCAAACCAGCAGGACCGCAAAAACACAGTTCCAGTCTAAGTGCATTATTATTATTATTATCATTATTATTGTCATCATCATCATCATCATCATCATCATCATCATCATCATCATCATTATTATATTATTATTATTATTATTATTATTATTATTATATTATCATCATCATCATTGTTATTCTTCATTATCATTATTGATATTAATATTGTTGATATTATCATGATATCATCATCATCATCATCATCATCATCATCATCATGATGATTATTATTATCATCACTTTTATTATTATCATTGTTATTTACCATTGCTATCATTATTATTATGACTAATACTAGCATTACTATCATCATCATCATCATCATCATCATCATCATCATCATCATCATCATCATTTTCTTTCTTTTTTATCCGAGTTCGGAGGGAAAGAGGTCACGCGATTGATTGATTGAAAATACTATCTATCTATATCTATATCTATCTATCTATCTATCTATCTATCTATCTATCTATCTATCTATCTGTGTGTGTGTGTGTGTGTGTGTGTGTGTGTGTGTGTGTGTGTGTGTGTGTGTGTGTGTGTGTGTGTGTGTGTGTGTGATTGTTAATCTGACAGTAAATGGTTTCAGTCAGTCAGTCAGTGTGTGTGTGTGTGTGTGTGTGTGTGTGTGTGTGTGTGTGTGTGTGTGTGTGTGTGTGTGTGTGTGTGTGTGTGTGTACATTCTTCTTGTGATAAATAATTTAACAAATAAAGAAGGGGAAGAAAACAAAAACACACCTCAATATTTCCTGTACATCAACATTCGTTTCAACCCACACGACATCACTAGTTGAAGGCGACAGCTGTGGTGTACGGGCACCTGACCCTCGTGCCTGTCACAGACTACTGGGCCAGAGCTGACAGCTGCTAATCGGGCTGTGTATCCCAGTGAACCCTTTTCACGGGTCAGAGGGGTCGCAACCTGATCGGTGTGACTCAAGCAAGAACTCACCAGAAAAACAAAGTCACAAAAGGGAAGACAACCGACCGTTGACAGTGTGACTTAGTTGGTTGTACAATGAGGCGACTGCGGACGGAAATTTACATCAGTTTTAAAAGGTACTTAAAACCAGACGGAAATTTAAATAAGTTGTACTTGAAATATCTCCACCAGGTAACATGGACAAACGTTTACAGGTCAAAACACGACGCGTTTCGACCTCTTAGGTCGTCTTGAGGCGAGATAGAGACAAACTCAGGACAACGAAAATGAGGAATGAGAAAATCGGCGCAAGGTGGGCGTTGAGTATGACTTTATTGCTTGTAAATCGTATTATCTATGTTGAGCAGTCATCGATGTTATTGATCTATAGGACTGACAGGACTAATATGGCCATGGTTGTGTTAGCAAACGTTAAACAGTGTCTACACAAGATGCGTTCCAATTGGCCAGTATAAACGTTCTATTCCAACTGGTTTTGATACTGACCCTACAACGACAGATGCCTCCTTACCAGACGACACATTACTCTATGTATCTTCAGCATCAATGCATCACTTCATTCATGATCTCTCCCTTTGTTTGATATTCTATAGGAAGGATA
>JADBJO010002385.1:290000-295000 GCA_016801955.1 Conus betulinus
TCTGTAGACTAGGCTGGTGTCAACGTGGAGTGGGCTTCGTAGGGCGCCCGGTCAACTGGGGGGCACAGAGAGAGAGAGAGAGAGAGAGCGAGAGAGAGAGAGAGAGAGAGAGCGAGAGAGAGCGAGAGAGAGAGAGAGAGAGAGAAGAGAGAGAGAGAGAGTCTGGTTTGATAATTAGGACTTAGTCCCTCTCAGTGAGAAAAGATGTATAACAAGATTAAAAGAGACTCTCACAACTACACACAGAAACGCAAGCGCGCAAGTAAACGCGCGCGCACACACACACACACACACACACACACACACACACACACACACACACACACACACACACACACACACACGTACATGCACACACACACACGCACATATTCACAAACGCACATACAGACACAACACACACACACAATTAAGCTTACTCGGAGAGAGAGAGAGAGAGAGAGAGAGAGAGAGAGAGAGAGAGAGAGAGAGAGGTAAGTAAATAAGCGATGTTGATTCTCTCTCTCTCTCTCTCTCTCTCTTATAAATAAGCTACACTGAGACTTGACTCTCTCTCTCTCTCTCTCTCTCTCTCTCTCTCTCTCTCTCTTATAAATAAGCTACTACACTGAGACTTGACTCTCTCTCTCTCTCTCCCCCCTCTCTCTCTCTTATAAATAAGCTACACTGAGACTTGACTCTCTCTCTCTCTCTCTCTCTCTCTCTCTCTCTTATAAATAAGCTACACTGAGACTTGGACTCTCTCTCTCTCTCTCTCTCTCTCTCTCTCTCTCTTATAAATAAGCTACACTGAGACTTGACTCTCTCTCTCCCCCTCTCTCTCTCTCTCCTTTAAATAAGCTACACTGAGACTTGACTCCCTCTCTCTCTCTTATAAATAAGCTACACTGAGACTTGACTCTCTCTCTCTCTCTTATAAATAAGCTACACTGAGACTTGACTCTCGCTCTCTCTCTCTCTCTTATAAATAAGCTACACTGAGACTTGACTCTCTCTCTCTCTCTTAGATAAGCTACACTGTGACTTGACTCACTCTTTATCTCTCTGTCTCTCTCCCCCTCTCTCTCTCTCTCTGTCTATGTCTCTCTCTCTCAGTACAGCGTAGGTAGGTACACAGATAGATAGATAGATAGATAGATAGATAATAGATAGATAGATAGATAGATAGACAGATAAATAGATAGATAGACAGATAGATAGATAGATAGATAGACAGACAGATAGATAGATGTATTGAATGCACATAGAAACACGTGCACACATTCCATCGACATGTAACATCCAAATGTATGAACACGCTCTTACTCATTCGTAACTGGCATCTCTTTGACGTTGTCAATTTTACATGTAGAGTTTCAGTTCACATTAGATGCATCAGATACAAACCTTTTAAAAATTAGTCATCTGTACCTCAGAAAACCATACTAGTACCAAGCTGTGATCCTTGAATAATAATTGTGAACACTTCTGTTAAATATTTACACCACAAAAGGGTTTGTGCAGATATTAAAAAGTGTATCTCTGAAGAGAAGGGGGGGGGGGGGGTATTTGCCCACATACATGCACACACAGATAGAGACACACACACCAGAGAGAGAGGAGAGAGTCAAGTCTCATGTAGATGCGTCAGAGACTTAGAGAGAGAAAGAGAGAGAGAGAGAATCAACAGGGTCAAGTCTCAGTGTAGCTTATTTATAAGAGAGAGAGAGAGAGAGAAAGTCAACATCGCGTAGATGAGAGAAAGAGAGAGAGACAGACAGACAGAGAGAGAGAGAGAGAGAGGAGAGAGAGAGAGAACGAGAGAGAGAGAGGAGAGAGAGAGAGAGAGAGAGAGAGCGATTTACAGGGAGAGAGAGAGAGAGAGAGAAAATCCCTGCTCAATAAAGCTTACTTACAGAGAGAGACGGGAGAACAGAGAGAGAGAGAGACAGAGCGAGAGATAGAGAGAGAGAGAGAGGGGAGAAGATGAGAGAGAGAGAGGAGAGAGAAGAGAGAGAGAGAGAGAGAGAGTTTGCATAAGAGGATTATTCATATGTATACTTTAGCCCATTTGGCCTATCTTGAAGCGGTAGCTAGAAATAGAACCAGATGAGGAAATATGCACGTAAATTCAGTAGACATCAAAATATAAGATATTGTACACGAAGTCACGGTTTCAAGAAGTCAGAGCCCCCCCCCCCCCCCCCCCCCCCCCTTCCATTGCAAAGCCTTAATACGTGAACAAGAAAATATGGCGTATGCCTACATCTTTCGCGTATCGAGTGCTCTTTTCGGTTTCCTCAAATTTTTTTTTTTCCCGCTTATATGGAAGTGTTTCCCTCCATTCAGCAGGTAACCAGGGTCCTGTATCTTGCCTGATGAGCTCTGCACAGAGCGAAACAGCTGACACTTGCTGGTCCTGCGGTCACCCCCTTTGAAAGAGCAAGCAAACCACCAGTGCACTCGCTGGAGAAGCATTACTTCTGAGCTCCCTTCGCCCTTAAATGATACTCTCTTTTAAAGTTATGTATTTCAAAGAGGACGGATTTTGATGTTTGTTCCAGTACCTATCAAGAAATTAGAGGCACATGGACATGGGTTTTTATGGTCTGTTTTGTTTTGTTTTTTGCATGGTCTGCAGCAATCTGTGAGCTCTTTAGGCTTGCTCTGCAGAGCCCTGTGCCTGAATGCACGACACAAGTACTAAGATGGCCTTGTGGAAGCACACTTGTTCAGGAAATGAGATAACCGTGGATCTATGGATTGAGTCTCCCATGGGTAGTGGGTCCCCCCCCCCCCCCCCCCCCCCCACAACTTCTTTTCTACTTGATCTCAAGTGGTAGTCCAAATGCCAGTCTTTCAGAAGAAGCTATAAGTGGTAGGTTTATAGTGTGCCTGAAGCGTAGGTTAAAGAATGCATGGCAATCAAGTGTCTCCTTCAAAACCCCTGTTAGTACCACCCCCCTTGGCAGTGAAAAAAAAAAAAAAAAAACATACACAGTGAGGTCAAAAACAAGGGGTGTTGGTGTACTGTGATGAGAGCAGAACACATCTCACACTAATGATCTATTGTGAAGGAGATAGGCAGCATAATCCCTCTGTGTGTGTGTGTGTGTGTGTGTGTGTGTGTGCGCGTGCGTGTGTGTGTGTGCGCGCGCGCGCGTGTGTGTGTGTGCGTGCGTGCGTGCGTGCGTGTGTGTGTGTGTGTGTGGTGTGTGTGTGTGTGTGTGTGTGCGTGCGTGCGTGCGTGCGTGTGTGTTCGCTCCATACATTGTACTGTCAATCAGCTAACGGTGCAGACAGGCAGCGGTGGGCGTGCTGGGCTGCCTTTGTGGGGGTGCCTCTAGGCTGCAGAAATGCGTGTCAAGCATGCCAAGAAAATTGTTATACTTACTGAGACAATTCAAGTGCTGTCAAAATCGCTCTGTCCCCCCCCCCCCCCCCCCCCCCCCTGTCACTCTCACTCATCATCATCATCATCATCATCATACACACACACACACACACACACACACACACACACAAACGCACACTCACAGAGGTAGAGCACGCGCACGCGCGCTTGTGTGTGTTTGTGTTTGTGTGTCTGTGTGCGTGTGTGCGTGCGTGCCTGTATGTGCGTGTGTGTGTGTGTGCGTGTGTGCGTGCTGTGCGTGTGTCTGTGCGTGTGTGTGTGTGCGCCCGCGCGCGCCCGCGTGGGTGTGTAACTGCGAGCGCACGAGCGCAAGTGCATGTAGACTAGCCACGTGTTCACTAGCCAAAACAAACACCTTCATAGACAAACTATGATCGGCGCATTCACTCAGATTGAAGTGACTCCATTCTCGGTGTTCAAGCATTAAACGATAGCTGTTGTTCTAATAAACATTGCATGTTCCTTACAAGTGGTGTTTTATATCAACCTGCTTATGTGTGTGACTTGGAAGCTGTTGGTGTCCTTAGCTGTCTAAGTGTCAGTCGTGACACCTCGAGGACCTCTGGGTTCTTCCACCATTATTTCAATTTTCGGCCTCGGAGATCGGCGAGGTCATGACTGTTTGTGCTGGATGCATTAACGCTTGTTTTCCCCCAATACGTAATTGTTCAGTATATATATATATATATATATATATATATATATATATATATATATATATATATAATAAAAAAAATAGGATGGTAAACGGAAGTTTTAAAATCGACAGCTCTGTTTCTAGCGCTGGCTCTCGTCAGGATGGTTTTGGGTTGTCTACTGCCGGTGTATATATGGCCCAATGTCACTGTTTACACGTGCGGATTGGCTGCACGTGTTGTTCGGTTTTCAGGTTGTTTACAGTTCAGGGGGCGTTTGCTGACAACGATTTCCATTTGTGCCTGCAGTTGTTTACTATTTCTACTTTAGTATTTAGAGTTGCTAAGTGTGGTTTGCATAGTATTAACCATTTTTATGTTGAACATAGGTTGCATCTTTTAGAAATGTTGTTGTATGGTGATGCCCTTTTTATGATTTCCAGGATATGTTATAGTTTTTTTTTTGTCTTTAAGTCTCCAAATATATTTGCTCAGTTCTGTTTTGGTTTTTGTATTTTTCTTTGTTGATTGACTGTTTATGGTTTGCGTACCTGGTTTTGAAGTGATTTTCAGTGATCCCTATGTATGTTTCTTTTTCATTTTCTGATGTCACAGTGGCTTGGTATACAATGTTGTTATAGAGGCATTTGTTGCTTAAGGGACACTGTTCTTTTTTAGTACAATTGCAGGATTTCCTTTCTTCACCCTTCTTTGTTGTGTTGCTTTTCATTTTGTTGGATGAATCAATTATACTTTTTAAGTTAGGCATGCATGAATATGATAGTTTGATGGTGTTCTTGTTGAATATTTTGGACATTTGTGTTCTTTTGGGAAGGATGCTGTCAATATTTTGAAGAATTCTTTCCCTACGTTTGTTTTTACTCGTCCATCATATGGAGGGTTGTACCATGTGATTTTCCTTTTCCTGCTTTTTTTGTTTTTGTTCATGTTGTTATCTGGGTTGTGTTGTA
>JADBJO010002385.1:302500-307500 GCA_016801955.1 Conus betulinus
AACTGCAGGTAGGCAATACAGCATCGCTGTGCGAAAGCAGGTTTGAGATTGGTAATTGTTGTCGTCGGTTTTTGTATTTGTCTTTGTGTGTGCATGTGTGTGCGCGCATGCTTGCGGCGCGCACGTGCGTGTGTGTGTGTGTGTGTGCGTGTGTGCGTGCGTGCGTGCGTGCGTGCGTGTGCGTGTGTGTGTGTGTGTTTGAAGACGGGGGGAAGATGGCAGAGGGTGTCTACATAATGAAGACAGCCGTTCATGTCCCACGATAGTGTTTCCACGTGAAATGCCCATTCTAAAGAACCTCACACAATTTAAAGCGGTGAGTTATTTCAAAACTTCACCCGCAGTATAGCTTCACGATCTGTTTCTCACAATAGCATTCCAAACGGGAAGGCATGAAACCTCGTGCTGCACGCTTCCTTCGTTGCGACATGCTATTCGCCGAATGTCGTGAGACACAGCCCTAATATGACATAAGAACAACCGCCTGGATTTCAACAAAACGGTCAAGTTGACGATTTATAGTAAAAAAAAAAAAAAAAAAGCGAAGTAATTATTTGTATTGTAATAAGCCTTGCTGTGATTACGGTGAAAATGTTAGGAGTAGAACGTGTGTCATTCCTCGTGGAAGTTTGGTTTTTTTTTTCTCTGACATGAAGTGTGATGCGGTAAGATTAGGAATAGCAAGAGGTACAGATACAAATTTTTCTAAAATGTCCTAATCATTTCTTTCTTTTTGGCGAAACAATGTGGTCATGATTTAGCTCAATTTTAAAAAAAGTTATCAAGTAATCTCAGGCGGGGAATGTTGTTCCATATGGGAGTATCGTAATGCATCTTTATTTCATGCATTGAAACCACATAGACAAATAAACCAAGAGGCAAATGTACTCCATAAATGATGAGGTCTAAATTAATTCTCCATATTAGGTTAGTACAGAAGAGCCTGATTATTTCACGGACACTACAGTATCAAACATTTTTTTCAAGCCATAAATAAGCAGAAAGCAGAAAGCTTCTAGCCTGGAGTGCTTATATGAGTATACGTCATATGAAATGATGCAATCGGTATATGTTTAATTTGGTATGTTATGACATGATATATATATGATATGGGTATATAATATGTTAGGATAGATGATATAGAGTATGATACGACACAGAGATATATGATATGATATAGGCCTATGACATAATATATGATATCATATACATTATAATGTATGATCTGAAACGATACGATATGATATTCCATTGTCAAGCTGTGGTTAAGATTTTCATTCATAACCCCTTCTGTCAAATACTGCGACTCATTTATTAAACTCTTACGGCCTCACACATTGCATCGACATAGTCGTGAGTTCTTAACATCTTTCTGCCTGCACTCAAACTGTCTGTGATATTCGACCGAAAGAAGTGCTAGCATTGCAAGAGAGAGAGAGGGAGAGAGAGGGGGGAGAGTGGAGGGGGGGAGTCGAAAGTAAGTGTACCCAAATTGAGGAACGAGGGGAAAATGTACTGGTAGGAGACAACTTCTTTTTTTTCTGTCGTCTGTGCTCTCGAGTTCTTTGTGCCCGTACAACTTCTTTAATAAACTGGAGACAGAGCCCGGCGTTTTGTCAGAATGGCGCGCTGACTGACTGAATGTCTGGGACATTGAGTCTGTCTTGGTAGCCTTATTGTGAAGGGGAAGTGGCTGGCTGTCAAAGGACTCTGTCAGGTCTAAGTGCACCCACCCACTCCAGTTTTAGAATTCGTTCCATGGACAAGGTTAGGCTGAAAGCGGGGAGTGTAACAGACTGTACTCTGTGAGAAAAATGTTATTCCATTATGTGGGATAAAATGGATACGGGGTGAATCGCTCTCAGCTCGCTGGTGCTCCTCATATGTGGGGCGGGTATAGACTACTGTTATTGGAACAGGGTGGGGCTCACGTCATTGGGGCTGATCTCCCCTTGATGACTCAGTGTGTTTTGACATGGACAGTGACCCGATAACAGAAAGCTGGGTACATTCTGAAACCTTTCTTCAGTGGATAACAGAAAGCTGGGTACATTCCGAAACCTTCTTCAGTGGACAACAGAAAGCTGGGCACATTCTGAAACCTTCTTCAGTGGATAACAGAAAGCTGGGCACATTCCGAACCTTCTTCAGTGGATAACAGAAAGCTGGGTACATTCCGAAACCTTCTTCAGTGGATAACAGAAAGCTGGGTACATTCTGAAACCTTCTTCAGTGGATAACAGAAAGCTGGGCACATTCTGAAACCTTCTTCAGTGGATAACAGAAAGCTGGTACATTCCGAAACCTTCTTCAGTGGATAACAGAAAGCTGGGTACATTCTGAAACCTTCTTCGGTGGATAACAGAAGGCTGGACACATTCAAAAACGTTCTTCATTGGATAACAGAAAGCTGGATACATAAAGAAACTTTCTTCAGTGGCACTCAGTATTGTAATACACATCAACGAAGGGCAAATCCGATCGCAACTCAATGAAAATCTGCACTTCAAAACAGGCAGGCGTTCGTGAGACAAGAAAAAACATCATGCAAAGGGAACAACCGTGGTCTTCAACTCTTGAAGTCAGAATGACATTGACCGAAACGTCAGGAGCGTCGTATACTTTGGCAGTTGTAGTGTATCAAACACAAGGACCTATTCAAAAATCTGTTGACAAGAATGTTGCAGTGTTGGAGTGAAACAGATGACTTGTGGCTTCTTTCTGTTTAAAAAAAAAAAGAAAAGAAAAGAAAGACAAGACAAGAAAAGAAAAAGTTTGTAAGTATGCAAAAAAGTTAAAAAAAAAAAATAAATACAAGAAAATAAAAAAAAAATTACAAATAAAAAACCCAACCTCAAACGTAAGATTATTGCTAGTTTCTAATAATATGTTGTGTGTATTACAATGCCAGTTTATGTTAATGTTACTCAAGTGTATAGTATATCAGCCGCTTTCCATTTACGTTTTTTCTTTCTCCTCATCTTTTGTTTTCATTTAATTTGCTGTTATGTGTATCAAAATGCGAGGTTATCTTAATGTACTCAGTTGCATTGTATATCAGACATTCTTTTTCATTTACGTTTTTCTTCTCCTCATCTTTTGTTTTTCATTTAATTTGCTGTTATAAGGAATACTATGTGCATATGTGTGTGTGCGTGTGTGCGCGCGCGCGCGCGCGGCGGGTGTGTGTGTGTGTGGTGGTGGGGGGGGTGTGGGTGTGGATGTGTGTGTTGTACAGATGTGTGTCACTTATGAATTGAAGTTTCTGCTCATTGTCTTCCTTTGGCGCATCTGTAATTTCTAGACTTATTTGATTAAAATTCGCTATTGGAAAAAAAAAGAAAAAGAAAAGAAAATCGTTGTTGATTCATCCCTTTAGTGTACATGCAATTTATGCATTTGACCTGAATAGAATTCTGTGGCATCACCCTCATCCTAATTTTTTTCAAGATTTTCAGAAGAGACTGGATGTTTTCCACTATTTAAGACGAAAACCATTTTCAGTTTACTGCCTTCAGGATACTCATTTTGACAAAAAAAAAAAAGAAGAGAGTAACATGCTTCAGCAGAATGGGGGGTATCAGTGTTACTTTGCCTCTTACCAGTCAAATTCCAGGGGTGTAGCGATATTCATTCAAAACAATATTAATTTTAGAATGGAAACTTTATACGTAGATTCAAAGAGAAAGGTTTTTTTTTTCATATTTTTTTATAAATCAGTGGTGTGTACATAAACTATCGAACTGAAGCAGCAACGAGTAAAATCTCATGATATGCTTAGTGACAGAAAATTTAACAATAAACACATCCATACTCACACCACACCTTATATCCAGTAATAGAGTGGAAACAGGAGAGAGAGAGAGAGAGAGAGAGAGAGAGAGAGAGAGAGAGAGAGAGAGATGGAAGAGATGGAAGATGGACAGGCTTTTTTTTTTACGCTGATCTGTGAGGATTCATGGTAGCGATGGGAATGACGCTTGGAAGTTCCATTTCGGTCTGAGACTGCGTGACAGGACTTTACGTTTACTTTCATGATACATCCAGGCGTCAACCAGGCCCGGGAGATTCAGATACCTGGAGTGTTGGTCAGGAAAATAGAGCAACATTCCCAGAGACGTATTCATTGAGTGGATGTTGTTGTCTCGTTGGTCATTTCTTCAGATGGATTCCCCCGTCTCCTCGACAAAGGTGGCAGTACATCGCAGGTCCTCCAGTCCTCCGTAGAGCTTCCGGGCCCCTGGTATTGGGTCGGGCCAGGTTTTCTCTCGAAGCGCTTGGTGGAGCGGGCAGGACTGCAGCAGATGTTCTGTTGTCTGGCTGCCTGTTCTGCAGGGGCACTGCTCTGTGTTGCCGATGCGGAGTTTTAGAGAATAGGTGGTGTTTCAGGCGGTTGTGACCTGTCCTGAGCCTGAAGATGACTACCTGCTCTCGTCGAGTCAGCAGGTAGTACGGGTCTGCTCCGTTGTGGCGTGGATGCTGCTGCTTCCACTTGTTCTGCAGCTTGGCCTTGATGATGGTCCTGTATTCAGGGTAGCTGGTAGATCTGTCCATCTGCTCCTTCGTAGTGCCCTCCTTTGCCAGGGAGTCCGCAGTCTCATTGCCTAGCACAATACGGTGGGAGGGAATCCACCAGGGTGACTGTGTGACTTGTGCAGAGGGAGGCGAGAGAGGAGGACAGGTCGTTGAGCTCTGGCTTGAGTGGATGAAACTCGACTGTGTTTGCTCCGTTTCCCCATCTCACCCCCATAACAAACTCAACTCAAAGAAGGAGCCAGTCGGGGAAGAAAAAACCCCCCCCCCCCCCCCCCCCCCAAAAAAAAAAAAAAAAAAAAAAAAAGTGGCTCCGACGGGAATCGAACCCACGACCTTTCAGAGCCGGGAATCTGGGAATCTGCGACTTAAACCACTGCGCAACGGCGGCTGTTGAGATCCTGTCTGTTCATGCACCACCATGATTTCATTGTCCATGCACGTAGGTGGTAAATCTCTTAATCTCG
>JADBJO010002385.1:312500-319232 GCA_016801955.1 Conus betulinus
AACAACAACAACACAAGCTTCCAGCCTGTCGTGGTGTGAAACTTGCATGGCAATACTCAAAGACTGACGAGAAACATGAAAAAGAAGTGGACAGACTGTGTGACATGGCACCAGACAGGAAGATGAGTCCACAACTGGCGAGGGTGAAGATCCCGACTGACTATGTACAACGCTCCCGCCAGCAATCATGGGGACAGACTGTGAAAATCATTTCCGTGCATCCCCCCTTTGAGCACAGAGACAGAACCGGTGCGTCGTCTTCAGTCAACACAATACCGCGATCTGGATTCCATGACGCGAAGAAAATGCCCGTTATTATCGTATGAAATGTTTTGGGGTTTTTTGTGTTCATTTCAGTTTTGATATCCGCCCCCCCCCCTCCCTCCCTCCCCCCCCCCCCCCCCCCCTACTGTGTCAATGGGCCAAAAACATGACACATTAAATCGTCCATATTCATATTATTTGTATTCTCTTTGTGCGTCCACGTCCGCGCGCGCGCGCGCGCGCGCGCGCGCGCGTGTGTGTGTGTGTGTGTGTGTGGTGTGTGTGTGTGTGTGTGACAGAGAGACAGAGACAGAGAGAGAGACAGAGAGAGAGAGAGAGTGTGTGCGTGTGTGCGTGCGTGCGTGCGTGCGTGTGTGTGTGTGTGTGTGTGTGTGTGTGTGTGTGTGTGTGTGTGTGTGTTCACGCGCGATACATCCTCATAAAAGTCTCTGTGTGTGTGTGTGTGTGTGTGTGTGTGTGTGTGTGTGTGTGTGTGTGTGTGTGGTGTGTGTGTGTGTGTGTGTGTGTGTGTGTGTGAGAGAGAGAGAGAGAGAGAGAGAGAGAGAGAGAGCTGCGTGCGTGTATAAATGTGTGTGTGAGCATACGCTGACTTCGAACTTTTTCAAAGTAAAGTTAAAAGATACGACCAACCCGTACTAATGACACTCGAAAGACCAGGCAATGGTTATGTCTTTCAGTTCTATTTTCCTAAAATATGAATGCTAACATGTAATTGGTCTCTAGAGCGAAAGATAGAATTCTTGGTACATATAAACAAGCTGACGCCGTATGAGATGCTTTCAGTTATTACAGAGCAGTATATATGAAACATTGTTAGCTTTTGAAATTTTCATCGAAAATAACTATGTATTTAATGTGATGAATGTCTGCCCCCCCCCCTCCTCCCCCTCCCCCCACCCCATTCCCCTTCGCCCCCAGGCTTTTCTTTTAGGGTAGTTGTATTTCATGCATAGCTCTTTCACTGTCTCTCTCTTGTCCCTCTATGTTTTTGTATGTCTGTCTGTCTGCCCGCCTACCTGCCTGCCTGCCAGCCTGCCTGTCTGACTGTCGCTCTGCCTAATTGCCAGCCAGCCTGCCTGCCTGCCTGTCTGTCCGTCTTTCTCTCTCTTTCATTCTACCCCTCCTCTCTCTCTCTCTCTCTCTCCTCTCTCTCTCTCTCTCTCACAGTCCCCTTCTCTCTCGATGTGTGTGTGTGTGTGTGTGTGTGTGTGTGGTGTGTGTGTGTGTGTGTGTGTGTGTGTGCAGGGTTCATCCAAGATTCCTTCCCCTGTTGCCTGTGTGATTCTCACATCCGTCAGAAAGAAAGTGGATGGTTGCAGAGTTGTAGGATTCACTATCCTAACACTGATGGCCAGTTTATGGTTGACAACTATATCCGTGCTCTCGTCTGTGAACACAGTGACCATAGGCGACTCTTTCACTTTCATAGTTATGTTATCGTCTATAATGTCGGACAAAACTTTCAAGAAGCCATTGGCAGATGTGGCACTGGAATAGTCAGTCTTTTCTCCACATTGCAGTGTTCAATGTTGGGGACTTTCAACATCTTCAAAAACTTGATCAGAGGCTGATATTTATGGAGGGGAAGATTTTCTTTGACAAGGAAAAATACGGTCTGCATCGCGACGGCAACTGCTTCTTCTTCTTTTGACAGAGCTTTCTCCGATGCTGTAGCCATCTGCTTTCTCTCTTTTGGAGCAATAATAGCGCGCTGATGATCACCTCCACTAACATGCCTTGTCAGAGTGCTTGTGCGGAAATTCTTGGTACCTTGAGCCAAAGTGTTTGAAAACTTTAATGCCCCACAGTCCTGGCAAAACATGACGCCATCCTCATACCTTAACCAGGGAAAGGAATGCAGCCACGCGACCTGAAAGTGTCGCTGCTGTTTTTTCAGCGTCAGCAGCAGTCGCGGGTTTTGATGCGGTGGCATCGGGTGGTGGGTCTAATGCGGTCGATGTAGACGGAATACAGTCAGTACTAACCTCAGCTGATCCACGAGAGAACGCCTGAAACAAAGTTTTTTTGCCCCTCAAGGGGTTTTAACTTCTTCTTAGGCGGCATTTCTACGGGAAAGTGCTCGAAATCTAACGATTGTATTGTACGATCTTCAAGGAGATTGTTGCGAAAGTAGCTGTACTCTGAGAACAAGCTCTCTGCAAGAGTGATTTCCCTTCGAGGGAAATACTGAAGATGTTGTTCTGAGCAACTTTGGCAGTGAAATCGAAAGAAGGTTGGTGCACTGCTTCAGAAATCGATGCGCCCATTGACCCACGATACGAAAATTGTGTGTGTGTGTGTGTGTGTGTGTGTGTGTGACGACGAGAGAAGTACAAATCGATAAAGAATCAAATCACTTCAACACAGACATTCTAGAACAGGATATCTCAGAAAGTGAAATTTACGCTGCAGTACGTTCATTAAAGAACGGTAAGGCCGCAGACCCTGACGGAATTGTGGGGGAAATGTTCAAAAATTCTATCACAGTGATTATTCCGTTTTTGATTCTTTTGTTCAATAAACTGTTTTTCTACTGGAACCTATTCTTTACAGTGGTCAGAAGCCATTATCCAGCCTCTGTTTAAAAAAGTGACGTGGAATGTAGCCGATAATTATAGAGGGATATCATTGCTGAATGTGCGCAGTAAGTTATACAGCCATATACTAAACGAACGGCTGAACAAATGGATTGAAGAAAATAATGTCATCAATGAAACTCGGGCAGGATTTTAGAAAAGATATATAGTACTATTGACCACGTTTTTACACTGTTCGCTATAGTTCAAAAGCAATTATTGCTACACAAGAAATTGTACGTAGTCTTTATCGATTTTTAAAAGGCCTTTGATTCCGTTGTTCGAGCAAACTTGTGGATATTCTAAAGAAAAGGGGGATAAATGGAAAAATGTATCACGCTATTACTAGTATATATAACACGGTGAAAGCGAGAGTTAGAGTTGGTAACGATTTAAGTGAAGCCTTTTCGTGTCCTCTCGGTTTAAAACAGGGGGAAGTGTGTAGTCCCGTTCTGTTCTCCATTTTTATCAATGAGTTGGATGTAGAAATAATTGAAAAGGGAAAGCATGGAATCCAACTTATCCCTGATTTTCTGGAAATTCTAATTCTTGTATTTGCAGACGATGTTATCATCCCCTCTGATTCAATTACTGGTTTGCAAAATCAGTTAAAAGTCTTATACAACACGGCTAAAAGACTAGGTCTTACAGTAAATTTGGATAAATCAAATATAGTCATATTTAGAAATGGTGGGACATATCTCTGAGCATGAACAGTGGTTCTTTGGTCAGAATAAGATGAATGTTGTAAACATGTACAGATATCTAGGAATCATAATGTCAACTAGACTTTCCTTTTCACATACCCTCTACGACATGTCAAGTAAAGCAAAGAGAGGGCGTCATAGCATTTTCAAACTTTCGTGGTCTGTGGGAGAAAAAATCGCCTACTCTGTTCTTTAAGTTTTTCGACACTCAAATTCAGTCAATACTTAGTTATGGGGCGGAAATCTGGGACATGTTTGGTAATCTTGACATTGTAGAAAAAGTGCACCTCTTTGCCATGAAAAGATTTTTGAATGTGAGCATCAGGGCTCCTAATGTAATGATCTATGGAGAATTAGGTAGGTTCCTTTGCATGTCAATTTATTTTTAAAAAGTATTAAACACTGGTTGAGAATTTTGAAAATGCCACCTCTTCGATTGCCATATAAAGTCTACAAAATGTTGTTTATATTTTCATGGTACGAATAAGAATACTTGGGCATCTAATGTCTGCTTTTTTTTTCTTCGTAAGTATGGATTTGAAGAAGTTTGGGACAATCAATGGGTTGGGAACGAAACGGAGGTTTTTGAAAGCGTTGAGAAGTAGATTGATCCAAGACTATAAAATGCAGTGGTCTATTGAAATAAATCGGAGTGGTCGCTTCCAGCTGTACAGGACATTCAAGTCTGATTTAACTTTGGCCACCTACCTGCAATCAGTTAGCCATCGAAAAGCTAGAATAAGTCTGATTAGAATGAGGTTAGGAGTGTCGCAATTAAATGTACACAAAATGTGTTTTTCAGGAGAAATCTAACGGAACATGAAGTCCACTTTGTATTGCAATGTCTGGCATATCAAGATTAAGGGAACAATACATCCCAGCCAAGTACTACAGTGGTCCCTCTCAGTTTAAGCTGACAGTGTTGTTTGCATCTGAACACAAATCATTGAATGTACGCCTTGCGCTTTTCTAGACAAGGCTTTGAAGATGCGCCACCACCACCAAGGGTGTGAATGCTTGGAATTTTGAGTACAAACACGTGTGTTATTCATGCCATATGTCCTGTCCAATAGTTCTATTACTATATATACTTTGTGACAGCCCACTATGACATGGGCCAATGACCTATTCATTAAAACCTTTAGAGTTTTAGAGTTCAGAATTCTCTCTCTCTCTCTCTCTCTCTCTCTCAGTCTCTCTCTCTCTCTCTCTCTCTCTCCCTCTCTCTCTCCTCTCTCTCTCTCTCTCTCTCTCTCTCTCTCTCTCTCTCTCTCTCTCTCTCTCTCTCTCTCCAGTCGTCACTCTCTACTGCTTCACCTCATATATTGATTAAATGCCCAATTCTGTTGGCTCGCGACATGTCTCAGCATCTGTCTCGGCCGGTTTTTGTCTGCGATCACAATTAGTGTGGTGGTGGTGTTGAGAGAGAGAGAGAGAGAGAGAGAGAGAGAGAGAGTGTGTGTGTGTGTGTGTGTGTGTGTGTGTGTGTGTGTGTTTAAATCCTCCAACCTCCTTTTTCTCTCCTTTCTTTTCCTTCTTCTTCTTCTTCTTTTTTTGGAAGGGGTGGGGTGGGGGTGGGGTGTTGTGACTTGTTGTGACGTGTTTCCTTTTTTTGTTTGTTTTGTTTTGTTTTTTTAAAGTGGGGCGCCCATCCTCCTACTTTTTTTTTCCCACTTTCCTTTTTTTTTTTCTTCTAAAATTTATTTAATTTGTTGTTTTTTTTATAAATAACATCCGACTCTCGCTCACCATGCAAAGTCTGTGTCTTCAGTTACTAAACAGACAATCTCTGGCTGATTTTAATGCTTTGTTGTTTGATACGCAGCGTCTTGGGTTTTTTTTTTTTTTCTTTTTTTTTTCCAGTACTGATGATTGATGCGCTGAAACAACCATACTGTCATGTTTTGCCACTTGCTACCTTATATAAATGGACGACATGGTGAAACCTGACCTGTCCTGCGCTTCCGCCGTTGTAAGGCTCAGCAATCGCCCCGATAGATCAGTTTTTAGGATGTGGCGGGTGTAGGGCTATGACTACAGGCCAGCTGAATCCTCTTCTATGGTGCAGTGTTTTTAAGCGTTGCGAACTGCAGGGGTGGACATCGTGGGTTCAGTTCTATCCGAGATGTGTGTGACTCCCCCCTCCCCCCCCCCCCCCTTCCTCCCCAGGCTTGGTCTTATGAGTAAATGAGAGCGTAACGGTTTAAAGTTGATATTTGTTTGGTAAAAAAAAAAAAAGAAAGTTTATCTCTCCCGGGCCTGCTTGGCATTAGGACAAAAGGTATCATATATAGAACACAGCCCTGTCGTACTCTCAGAGACTCCGCCGGGAGAATTCCCATACCTGTATCCTTAGCTTCCGCATCCTCACTGACATTTATGAAAATAAGTCTCATCTTTTGTGGCCTCTCCCAACCTCTGTCTGTCAGTCTGTCTGTCTCTCTCTTTGCCCTGCTGTTGTGGGTGACCTCTGCATTGATTTCCTCACCATGTCAAAGTCCGTCAGTAGCGAGTTCATGTCCAAAATCTTCGGTATCGGCAGTTCAAGGGGGGCTGTCCGACGGACGGACGTGGTGACACTCCTTTGGAAGGGACATTCAGACGCGCTGGCTCTGCTGCTGGCAACGAACTGTCTGCGGTAGGTAGCTAAGTAGATGGCGCGCGCGGCCGGCGTCTTGAGAATGCTGGATCAAAACCTGGCAACCTGAAAATGTCCAAAGGCGCACCCAGCAGCGGCGCAGTGTCTCCTCGGTGGGTTGCTTCAAGACGACAAGCTATTGATTGATCGACGTGAAGTGTCGTTTTGTTTGTTGTTGGTTGTTGTTGTTGTTGTTGTTGTTGTTGTACCATGGATAAAAAGACTCCAGGGATCATCCAAACATCCGAAGTACTTGAAACACTATTGGTAACAAATGCATCAGCTGGGGATGAGAACGTTACGTGTGTGACCGTTTTTGATTACCCCGCCACATGGGCAGCCACACTCCCGACTTCGGGGATTTTTGGAGACTGATAATGTTATGGCGAGCATTTTGAGTAGCCTTGGGTGTTTCTAGCCTAGTCAGTTGTCTCGACACCAGCCTTTCAGAAACCAGGCGGGCACGCTGAAGTGTCTCCTTTAGCTACTCAGGCTGACTATGGTGTGCGCTGGGGGGTGGGGGGGG
>JADBJO010002386.1:0-7500 GCA_016801955.1 Conus betulinus
GGACCATGGTCATCCAGGAGAACACAGTGCACGAACCCTTCTTGCTGTGCGTTGTGAACTTCTACTTTCATTTTCAATGCGAATTATTTTTTATTTTCATAGTTCTGTTATAATAGCTAATCACACACATTCACACACACACACATACCACCACACACACACACACACACCACACACACACACACCCACACACACACACACACAATTTGCCTGTGAGACCATTCGCCCCACTGTACCCTGTCTCTCGGACTGGGAGTGATAGCAACATAGATTATATGCCCTTCCAACGGAAGATCATGGCGTTTAGTAACTGCTTGAAGAGATTCATGTTTGCCCGCGCGCGCGCGCGCGCGCGCGCGCGTGTGTGTGGTGTGTGTGTGTGTGTGTATGTGTTAATATGCGCCTAAACATGATCATTTATCTTGTGTTTATTGCTTGACATCAGAATCGTATAATATGTGTTATTTGGTGTAGCGGTTTATAGTTTGATGTTTTCCGTTTCTATGAAGACAATAAATAGTTCGTGGGTTTACATTATGCAATATGTCCATTCTGCATACATCTGTTTCGAATATTAGACCTATGAACAGTTTTTGCATTATTGCATCAGCATGACGTGTCCTAGTACAAATATTAACTGGCCACAATTATATTCTAGAAAGATTGTGTGTGTGTGTGTGTGTGTGTGTGTGTGCGCGTGTGTTTTCCGCGTGCGCATCCATGTGCGGGCACCCGCGTATATGAATACAATCATACAAAAAAATGTCGATATTTATCCAGGCACATGCACGCACGCAGCACAGACAGCACACATGCACACATGCACCGCACGCAGCACAGACAGCATACATGCACACATGCACGCACTCCACGCACGCACGCTCGCACGCACGCACGCACACCAGCACACACACAGAAACAACACAACACACACACACACACACACACACACACCACACACACACACACCACACACACACACATCACACACACAACACACACACACACACACACACACACCACACACACACACACACACACACACACACACACACACACACAACACACACACGCAACGCACGCACACAGAATTGCCCACTGTCACCCCTTACCCATCCTCTCTCTGTCCTCAATCAGCCAGCAAAACTGGCCTGTGTGAACCCATACTAATTACCAACTAACTAAACTGGCTATTCCCTCGTCGTCCAGCTGTCTGGCAACCATCCAAATGGATAAACACATGGGAACGGTTGTTTCTGGCACATTTTTGTAAGAACGTCTGCCAAGGTTTCTGCTTGCACATTCACTTAGATTTGAAATTTTTACAAGAAACATAAATGGGAGAAAAAAAAATCAGTACCCACACCAGACTGTTCAATAATCCCACCAAATTCACAAAATGTACAACAGCCTGAGAAGAGGATATTAGAAGGAATGCATGTTCGCCATCTTGTTTGTTTGCTTGCTTGATTCCTTTTTTCTTTTGGGGGGTGGGTTTTTTTTCCAGTAGTGGGGTTGGGGTGGGGTTGCCTGTCTTTGTTGTTGTTGTTGTTTTGTTGTTGTTGTTGCTTGTTCATCGACAACTTTGGACGCAAAAGACGCAGCAGAACCGATTTTCTAATTTGAAAGTGGTTGAATGAACTCTCAGAGTTAAGGTCTGCTTGATGTTTTTAACATGACTGTTACATGACTGTTTGACATGGCGGGTGTCTGTGCTCTCCCCACTGCTTCTTGGAGTTATTTAGAGATGGGGGATGGGGAAGAGATGGGAGAGAGACGGGCACCTACCAATTCAACCAAATTTAAAAAAGATAATGACTGGAGTATCTGTATGAGCGCAGCTACATGCACACGTCGTTTATGTCACACGATGTTTAACACCCGTCTGTTTACTGCGCTCCCAAAAAACATCTTCTCACGGACAGTAAAATAATTCTAAGACAAAGACGATTTTCAAAAAAATGATTGATTTTATCAGCTTCATGCATCTTACACAGTACGACAAAGATGCATGGAGTAACTACAGCGAGAAAAAAAAAAATCAGCTTGACAACAGCTCGTACAACATAGTGTTATCGTTCCAGTTTTGTCCCCCTTGTTTTTTGTTTGTTTGTTTGTATTTATCAAACTACGTGCCTATGAAGGTTTTTTCTTTTCTCTGGTGTGAGTGAGCGAGTAATGAGTGAGTGAGTGTGTGTGTTGGTGTGTGTGGTGTGTGTGTGTGTGTGTGTGTGTGTGTGTGTGTGTGCGTGGCGTGCGTGCGTGCGTGCGTGCGTGCGTGGGTGCGTGCGTGCGTGCGTGCGTGCGTGCGGTGCGTGGTGTGTGTGAGGACAGGACAGACAGACAGACAGACAGACAGACACCCGACAGAGAGAGAGAGAGGAGATGAGAGAGAGAGAGAGAGGTGTGTGGGGTGTGTGTGTGTGGTGTGTGTGTGGTGTGTGTGTGGTGTGTGGTGTGTGTGTGTGGTGTGCTCGCGTGCGTGCATGTGTGTGCGCGCGTTTATATAAGTGTGTCCTTGATGGTATGTACACGTTGTGCAAATTTTGTATCAAACATATATACCAGTGTGTGCGTCTGTGTCTGTGATGTGCGTGCGTGCGTGCTAAAGCCGTTTTGTGTGTGTGTGTTGTGTGTGTGTGTGGGGTGTGTGTGTGTGTGTGTGTGTGTGTGTGTGTGTGTGTGTGTGTGTGTGTGTGTGTGTGGGTGTGTGTGAGTGTGTGGCGTAAAGTGACGAGTCTTATAAAAACAAACAAAAACAAACAAACAAAACACGCACACACATGCGGACCCATAGGAATGTAAGCACTCAAAAACTGCCGAACACATACAACAACAAAATAAGTTTCAGATGGTTATATAAACATTCGTAAATAACACAGCAATACCATTTGTACACAAAAACAGACGAATCCGAGCATCCGAAACTAACAGACCTGTATCTTCCACAGCAACCATGAAAAACATCCTGCCATATATACTAGGCTCTTGCCATGCGTCTATCTATAGCCACAAACTAAGTGTCCTTTCCTGAGATGCAGAATAAAAACTTTTTCCGGAATTAGATCCATCAGAATGCTGTTAGAAAATGGTGGAACAGCACCGAAAAAAAAGAAAAATGCATTCAGAAACTAATGACAAAAATAATAAGCCTTGTATCACTAAATGTCTGTGCACGATTAAAAAGAATATATATATATCTATATATATATATATATATATATATATATAATATATATATAATATATAAACTGTGTTGCTAACCAACAATAACTTTTAAAAAGTGCTCAACCGGGTTGGGAGCGGCATCTGTAAAACTTTGATTAAAATGTAAAAATGCTACAAAACCCACTTTGATTAAAATGTAAATGCTAAAACCTTTTAGGTTTTAGCATTTACATTTTTAATCAAAGTTTTAACATAACATAATATATATATATATGTGTGTGTGTGTGTGTGGGTGTGTGTGTGTGGTGTGTGGTTGTTGTGTGTGTGTGGTGTGTGTGTGTGGTGTGTGTACAATATATATTAAAAAGAGAAGTAAAACAAAGAAGTTGGCGTCACTTACTTAAACACCCCCTATCCCCCCCCCCGCCCCCCCCAACGTTCCCCCAAAAAAAAAAAAAAAAAAGTAAAATATAAAAAAAATATATATATATTGATCATAAAAGAACAGAAAACTAGAAAGAAAAAAAAGAACGAAAAAAGAAAAAGAAAATCAAAGTGGAACAGGTCTCCACAAAAACAAACTTCAACATGACATAGTATGTTTTCATTCCTCCAACCTCTACGTTTGTTTCAAGAAACTTTTTTTGACACTAACGGGCCTACATCATCCTGTGTACCCCGGAGGAAAAAACCCCCCCCCCACCCCCCCCCCCCCCCCCCACCCCCCCCCCCCATCCCCCCTGTCCCTACACCCCCCCCCCCCCCCCCCCCCCCACCCCCCCCCCCCCCTCCCCCCCCCCCCCCCCCCCCCCCCCCCCCCCCCCCCCCCCCACCCCCCCCCCCCCCCCACCCACCCCCCCCGCCCCCATTCCCTTTAGAAAATAGAACTTGAGGTCTTGGCTTCACCCAGTTTGTGTGGGTTTTTGTTTTTGTGTGTTGTCGTGCCCCTCCTGAGTCACTCCCACCTCCCTTGCCCCCCCCCCCCCCCCACCCCCCCCCCCCCCCCCCCCCCCCCCCCACCCCCCCCACCCCCCACCCACCCCCCCCCCCCCACCCACCCCCCCCCACTCCCCCGCCGCCCCCCCCATCCCACCCCCCCCTACCCCCCCCCCCCCCCCCCCCCCCCCCCCCCCCCCCCCCCCCCCCCCCCCCCCCGCCCCCCCCCCCCCCCCCCCCCCCCCCCCCCCCCCCACCCCCCCCCCCCCCCACCCCCCCCCCCCACCCCCCCCCCCCCCCCCCCCCCCCCCCCCCCCCCCACCCCCCCCCAGCCCCCACCTCCCCCCCCCCCCCCCCCCCCCCCCCCCCCCCCCCCCCCCCCCCCCCGCTACCCCCCCCCCCCCCCCACGTCCCCCCCACCTCTTCCGATGTGTGAAATACAAAGATTACCCGTCGTTGCTGCACATCGATCAAGTTGCCTTACAATCTGACTAGGGAGCAAAAACACAGTCAGTTGTGCCTCCGTGACGAGTCCGATCGATCGGACGAAAGCCCTCGGAGCATATGAATGGCTCCTGGGGACTGTGACCTCAATTCAAGCCTGCCTCTTTTAAACAGTATGTGTCATGTTTTACAAGAAAGGATTCACTAAAAAAAGCAAGTGCAGTGTTGGACACAAGAAAGTGTTGATGAATTACAGGCTTGTTTTGAATGTACAGATTGGAATTTGTTTTTGAATTCTAGTTTTGACATTAACGAAGCCACCGATGTTATTTCCAGCTACATTTCTTTCTGTGAACACATGATTGTACCTACTAAAACTATCAAATATTTCCCAACAACAAACCTTGGGTTACAAAATCTCTGAAAATAACTCTAAATGAGAAAAAAAAAGAGCTTTTCAATCAGGCAATAAAAGCGATCGTAAGGTTGTACAAAAGAAACTGCAAACGGAGATTGAAGAATCAAAGAGAGCTTACAAGAGAAAAGTTGAAAACATGTTCCAGAATGGAAATATGCGAGATGCATGGAAAGGAATAAAGGTTTTATCAGGTTCAGGAAAATGTTCAAACCAAAATATTAGTAACAAAAAAACAGCAAAAGAACAGAAGCAATTTGCAGAAAAGCTGAACGATTTTTACTGTAGATTTGATGATAAAGATTTTAGTAAAGAATTAAAGGAAGTGAAGGAAGAACTCCAAAGCAATGTAAAAAAAACGATGTTGATGGAAGTGATTCTGTTGTGATTGAGGAAAATGATGTTCAGTTGTTTTTCAAACGTTTAAATGTGAGAAAGGCAATGGGCCCTGATAATATCTGTGGAAAATTGTTGAAGGTGTGTGCTTCTCAGCTCTCCTATGTTTACAGTCGTTTGTTTACCTGGTCACTTAGAGAATGTATAATTCCTGTTTTATGGAAAAATGCCACTGTATGTCCTGTTCCCAAAAAACGCAACCCAAGCTGTTTAAATGATTACCGACCAGTTGCCCTCACATCTGTTGCAATGAAATGTCTTGAAAGAATTGTCCTCGGTTATGTTTTAAAAGATACTACACAGTACCAAGACCCGTTTCAGTTCGCATACCAACAGAACAGATCAACAGATGATGCCACACTCACACTTCTCCATCATGCTTTTTCACACCTCGAAAAACCTGCCTCCTTTGTACGCATTCTCTTTTTGATTTCTCATCAGCATTCAACACCATACAACCACATCTGATGGGCAAAGAAACTCATTAACATAATGTGGGTAACAAGCTCATTCTTTGGATAATTGATTTTCTTACACAGAGGACACAGTCTGTTCGATATCAAAGTGTTGTTTCGTCTTCCAGAGTCATTTCAACTGGCGCACCCCAGGGTACTGTTTTATCACCAGTGCTTTTTACTCTGTACACAAATGATTGTTCAGGAAGTGATTCAACTTTGTACATTAAATATTCAGATGACTCAGCACTTGTGGATCTTTCCAACTCTGATTCTGTTTACTTCAAGGAGGTTCAAAGATTTGTTGACTGGTGCGATCATAACTATCTTGATCTGAATAACAAAAACGAAAGAAATGTTGATTGATTTTAGAAAGAATCCAAAAGCTGTACCACCACTTTTTATCAAAGGTGCTGAAGTAGAACGTGTTGAATCATACAAATATTTAGGAACTTTTATAGATAATAAGCTGAATTTTAAATCCCATGTTGAGTATGTCCACAAAAAATGTCAAACCAGAGATATATTGTCTTCGCAAGCTGCGATCATTTCATGTGAATACTGACATTCTTCGGACATTTTATTCATGCTTCTTGGAATCTGTTCTAACTTTCTCATTTATGTGTTGGTATGGTGGGTGGGTTGACTGTGAAGAGCAGAAATGTGCTTGAGAAAGTGGTGAACGTGGGAGGAAAAATCGTTGGTGAGAGACAAAAAAAGTCTGAGTGAGCTATACAGGTGCCGTGTTGTTTGTAAAGCGAAGAAGATTACGTGTGACCAGACCCACGTTCTTGCAAATCAGTATGACCTTCTTCAGTCAGGACGAAGATATCGATCGGTTAAATGCAGAAGTGTCAGATTTAAACAACAAAGTTTTATTCCCCTGTCCATTGATTTCATGAACCGAGAAGATGTTAATTGAAATCCAAATTCCTCTATATGAATGTATGTCATATGTGAGAGAAAATGGGTAATGTGGCTAAATTATTGTTTATTGCTGTATATATATATATATATATATATGTGTGTGTGTGTGTGTGTGTGTGTGTGTGTGTGTGTGTCCCTGGTTTTCAGTCTCATTTTCTTTTGTGTATACACATAATACATACAAATGAGATGCACAGGTTATTGCAGACCTTGGCAAGTGTGTATACTGCCCCAAACAGATCCTACATGGGCTCTGTGATCGGGTTCCACACTGAAATTCAAAGGATTCGTCCTTGGCCAACATTTCATATCGACAAACTATATATGACAGGACAAAACGGACAGACTCCAGAAACCAGTGTGCAGGTTACTACGAAAACAGAGAAAAAAATATCACAGAATTTGAAAACTTTTTGTTCATTTTCAACAGATGATCAACGAGAATGATGAAGATGATACAATGGAGTTCCATCGTGCTATACACTTCCACTGATCACATTTCTTTGCGTCACCTGGGTCTGCCATATACAGATACCTGCATGTGTTGATCAGAATGTTTGAAGGATACTCCCAAAGACTTATCCACCAAATAAATAAAAACTCAGTTGTGTGATTTTAGTCTTCTAATTCAGCGCCTGGCATGTTTCTGTTCTACAAGAAATGTACCTGGCTTTCAAGACCCTGAAATACTCTTCCTCGGGCAGAGGAGCCCACTCGCGCTGCATCACATCAGACATGGCCGACACAAACCTGTACGGA
>JADBJO010002386.1:20000-45000 GCA_016801955.1 Conus betulinus
ATACATGTGTGTGTGTGTGTGCGCGCGCGCGCGTGTGCGTGTGCGTGCGTGCGTGCGTGCGTGTGTGTGTGTGTGTGTGTGTGTGTGTGTGTGTGTGTGTTTCTCACTTGGTCGTCTGCTACTCTAGAATAAAGACAGTTATTTTCGCACATTTTGTAAACGAATGCCGTGCCAATGACAAGGCATAAGAAATGATAATGAATACATTAAACAGTTTTCCTTTAAACATCAGGTTCGATTTGTTCATTTTGTGGGCAACTATCGACTTCATATTTGATGAACAGAAAGTTTCTTTCTCTCTTTTCTTTTCTTTTTTTTTTTTGAAACTGGACTGTACACGTCACAATAGACATCGTGGTAGGAGCGAAGCAGCCGCCGTCCGTTCTCATTGAGCTTGTCTATATTGTTTTGATGTAGTCTGGAAGGGGAAAAGAGTCTGCAGCTGAAGCTGGCCTTCTGTGTAGATGAGGGTGTGTGTGTGTGTGTGTGTGTGTGTGGGGGGGGGGGGGGGGGGGGGGGGGGGGGGGGGGGGGAGAGAGGAACGCTGGTCCTTGTCGTGGGTCTTGAGGTGCCGAGTCAAATGATGTTGATGGTTGAACATCTTGGCGCACGCGGAGCAGGTGAAGATGGGATGGTCTCCATGCTGTACCTGGACATGGCGGCCCCTGCTTCGTTTGGTGGTGAAAATGGCATCACATTCGAGGCAAGAAAAACCATCCACATGAGATGAAGCTGGACGGAGAACAGCTGGACGGAGAACCTGGTCCTTGTCATGGGTTTTGAGGTGTCGGCTCAAATGATGTCGATACTTGAACGTCTTGGAGCACGTAGAGCAGGAAAAGAGGGGATGGTCTCCATGCTGGGTCTGGATGTGGAGGTCTAAATTGAAACCATCCCTCTGTGCTTCCTAAATTAGAATAGGTATTGCTAAACAAAATCTCACTTAACCCCACCTCGTAGTCCGGCTCAGTTCAATGGACTGGGGCAGTTTGGTCAGGTGGTGGCTGGGCTAGTTCCCTGGTCCATGGAGCTGTTGCCGGGGAGTGTCAGATAAAACATCATTGAGGTCGTGGTGGTTCGATGCTCGGATTGGGAAAGAACGTAGCCGAGACAACTTTCTAACAGCGCTACCGGAGATTGTCTGTTCCGTGGCCTCGACTCAGATTGAATAGTGACACCCCTACCACCACATAGACAAGGAGCATCTGACAAACAAACACTATTTCTGTGGGGCACGCGACGACCAAACACCCGCCACAAGACTGACGTCTGTGACCTCTGTCTTTGGACGTCATCCTCAGCTCAGCGAGTCTGTCAGTGGCTGTAGGTGGTGAGTGCTGTCTCTGGAATCCATGAGTTAAATGATGAGTCGTATCCGTACCACTTGACTAAATACTCAGTCTGTCCTCTTGTTCCCGGACGATGTGTTTAAGATGCTTTCAACCCCGAAACGCCTCCTTTTCACCCACTTTTTGAAGTTCCTGGACATAAAATGTTCCTTTGAGTTCCTCTCCGTGGTCGTCTTTTAAGACGTACGTCACAGGCACAGTCGCTTTCATTCTACTCACCGTGAACAGTTCTTTTGTCCGTGAAGGCATACAGCCTTTTCTAAACTGTTTCCGGGCTTTACTGGTGTGAACTCGGTCACCGACGTTCACTAGTGGCACAGTAGCGCTAGGCACATACTGATCATACAAGGTGTGCCAGATGTCTTCTTGGGTTTCTCTGGACACCTCCACTGGGGCTCGCTTGAAGCCGCGGTGTGAACTGTGTGGTTGTAGCCCTCCACCGGCCTTGGTAACACTTCCAAAAACCTCTGGGAATTGTGTGTTTGGTAAAATATCGTCATAGTTTTTCTTTCAGGGTGCGATTAAATCTTCCCATCACAGATGCTTTAATCTCATTATTCTGCATCACAAAGTGTTCCACCTTACTCTCCTTTAAAAAATCTTGAAACTTTCTATTTCGAAATTCAGTCCCTTCATCTGTTTTAATCTTAAGGGATTTCCTCCTCTGATCAAAAATATTTTCAAAGGCTACCACTAAGCTCTCTCCGGTCTTGTTTTTCAATGGAACAGCCCAAGCGTACTTACCAAAGACGTCGATACAAGTCAAGACGTAAAAAAAAATCCGTCGTTGGCTTTCTTCAAACTTTTGACGTCGGTCAGGTCCGCATGCCACTGATGATCAATACCACCCATGATGACACGACGACGAAAAAAATGTACTGCACAGGTTTATGCAGCGTATAGGCGTCTTGGTAAGACAACCATTCTCTCACCTGAGGTCGCTTCAGTCTTGTAGCTTTTTTCAAGGGTTCTACACCTCCATAAGCCCCTGATCGTTTAAGATCATAATAGGTCCGAGATAAAATCTTCTGTGGAAAATTGTGATCTCGTCTCATTTCTAGTATTTTTCCCAGCCAGAACTCACAAAACGTCTTTTTTTTTTTTTATTATTATTTTTTTTTACCTCTTTGGCTTGGAGTTCCTGATGATGATGATGATGATGATGATGATGATGATGATTGATGATGATGATGATGATGATGATGATGATGATGATGATAACGGTTTTAGTGATGATGATGGTCGTGGGGTCGATCCTGGTAAAGGTCTGAGCATAAACGCCCAGATTCACATAAGGCTCTGGCAAAAAAAATTCCTATCCTTTAGGATTAAACTTTTGCTTTTTCCTTAAAACGTCGTTGATCAGGTCGACCACGTTGGGGAATCTGGTATCACCTGCCGCTGAAACTCGATCTCCCCTCGCGGGTTCCACGTGAGGTCAGGGTTCCGATCAATATGAAGCAATGAACGTTCTGCCTTCCTTTTTAAATTTGTTGAGATGGTTTCCAGAACCACTTTTGTCAGTTTCTTTCTCAGGAGCTGGTGGTTCAGGGACTCCGGATGAAACCGCGTTCTTAATCTCGACGTTCCCAGGGGTTTGTCTCTAAAGTGATCCACACGTCTCAAGTACTTAAACAATGTCTGCTGATACAACTGAGCTTTGTCATCTGTTCTGTCCAAAATGTTCCTCATCTGTTCATCCATATCTCTCACACTTGAAGAGGTGGCATCGGGTACTAGAGGTCCTGTAGATTTTTCAGCATCAAGCATACAGGGATCCACTAGCACCATCTTCTTTGCGTGCTCCATGGTGTTGTCAAACTCCACTCAACAGGTCTCCAATGACTCCAAGGATGGGTTTGATGAGGGCACCCCCAAAAAACCCTTTCTGTAGAATCTGCTTTCGCTTTTTTACAGATGCCCTTCTTGGCCAGAGCCCGGAGGCTGTTCTTGTATCTGCACAACTGTCTCTTCCTGGCAGGACTGAGATGGACATGACCTTTTTAAAATGTTGGGAGAGCATTCACTCAAGGCATTAATCAGATCTGGAGATGCTCCTCTCGAGACTGCTTTAACAACCAAAGGCTTAGCGCCGCACAGCAGTTGAAGCATGGGTAAATTTTTCTTGATGCGCACTGACATGGTACTTACTTTTGGACGTAGACCACTTGCTGTTCTGATGATAAATACTTGTTCTAAGCCTCACGTGATCCGGCGTCTCCTGGCGGAGGTCAAACACCAAACAACCATGAGGACGGGATGTCGCATCATTAAATGCCTCCTGAACATACTTCAGCTTTCCAGGATACATCTGTTTGGCTAAATGAGTGATCTGAGAGACGTCTTTCGGATTTTTAAACACCACCAGATAATGACTGTTCAAACAGACGGTGCGCTGCTCTTTGTTCTTCCCAAACAAGTTCTGAACAATATACATGACACTCATATCGCGATGATGACTGCCCTTGGTAAACAACTTGGTCACTCGGTCATCTGTCTCACTCATCAGGTCATCCAAAGTCACAAAACGCCATTTGTGTCCATTCAGTTTGTCTAAGTTTGGTAATCCTTCAACAAAAGTCACTCCCTGTAACTGATGATAACTAGGTTGCTATTCACCATAGCACCAAACAACCTCTTCAGGGGGTGGAGTCATCATACCTGTTACAGAGTTCAAAAACTGAGTGACCCATACTGTCTTACCACTCCCTGTCAAGTGTAGGACCAGCAATCACACAGGTAAAAGGATGTTTCCACCTTGGATCCATTCTGCCGACTAATCATCTTTGACATCACCCCACCTCTTAAAAAATAAATAGAAAATACATTAAAACAAGAAAAAGAAATTCCCCTCCCCGTTTTAAACCGTCTCACGGGGACCTACTTACCTCTTGTCATCACATGACGTCTTCAAATGACCCCAACAACCAACCATTACCATTCCCACTCATTTCAAATCCTCTCACCCCGACCTACTAACCCCATCAGACGACCCCAACTTTAAAAAAAATGATAAGGAACCAATCAAAACCTTTCCCGCTCATTTCAAATCTTCCCACCCCGACCTACCCACCCCAGTCTAGTGACCTCAATCTTTTCAAAAAACAACAACGAACCAATTTAATACCCTTCACCCCACCCATTTCAGGTAACCCTCTCACCCTGTGACCTACTAACACATCACACCAGGTGTCGTCGACATCCCCCTACTACTGATACCAGACATAAACGCTTTGTTCACATGATACTAGACATAAACACTCTGTTTACATGATACCAGACATAAACACTTCATTTACATGATAAGAGACATAAGCACTTTAAAGCAGACTCCATGAAAACTCCCACCTGATGTGATTTTTTAATTTCTGGAAGAGATATTCATTTTCCACCCGATCTAAGATTTTACGGACGCACGCACACTCACACTTTCCAAGTTTATGACCAGTTAGTAAATCCACTTTACTGGTTAGCCCGGTGCAAACACACACACACACACACACACACACACACACACACACACACACACACACACAGAGAGAGAGAGAGAGAGAGAGAGAGAGAGAGAGAGAGAGAGAGAGAGAGAGAGTTTGACAGCATTGACCGAATCGTTGTCTTATAAAGCAAATTCTCGTTTGAGCAGGCATACGAATTAACTACACGAGCGCACAATTGCTGTACATCTGAAATACACCTTGAAAGGATAGTTGTCAACTTGGATTTGGCCGAGATGCCATTAATGACAGCTGTCCGGGTCGTTGAATCCGTCCCAGCGTGACAGTGAAAACACACACAGACTGAGACAGTTGAAGAGAAGAATATGCTATGTGAAACAAACACTTCTGTCTGTCTCAGTGTCTGTCTGTCTGTCTGTCTGTCTGTCTGTCTGTCTGTCTCTCTCTCTCTCTCTCTCTCTCTCTCTCTCTCTCTCTCTCTCTCTCTCTCTCTCTCTCTCTCTCTCAAAATTTCCGGAATGTTTTAGGTGTATTTTAAAGGGTTGTGTGAATGATTTTTTTTTTTTTTAATGACTTGTGAGTTGACTTCAGCACTGCGACAGCCCTGATATGTCCCTTTGCGATCAGTTGGGCTTTAATGCAACATAACCCCCACTCTCTACCCTTTCTCTCTCTCTCTCTCTCTCTCTCTCTCTCTCACACACACACACACACACACACACACACACACACACACACACACACAGAGCCCTAAGTACATTCTCTTTCCCTCCCCCATATCTGGGACAAGTCTTATCTGAATCGATCTCTGTTTTTATGTCTTGTTTCAGTCACGCCATGTCGTATAAATTTTGCACACTTTAGAATACAGCTTTGTCCTGCCTCTCGACCCAGCTGAGCTCCACTCCGAACAGCTCCACGGCTTCGGAGAGCATGACCGTCCATAGAAACCGCCATAACATACGATCTATAGTTAAAAAAACACACACACACACAAAAAAAAAAAAAAAAAAAAAAAAACGAGCAAACAAAAAGAAAAACGAAAATAGAAATTTGCTTCCAGTGCCTGTGCCGGCCTTAAAGCTGCACATCACTTTTTTTTTTCAAACGTGCCGAGATGGCGCATGCGCAGATGTAGGTTAACGTCCACAACGCTCTCGCTCGCAGCAACGATAGTACGCTGTTCGGAGGCCGGGGAAGACAGTGCGGTTCAATATCATCTGACATTTTGTGGTTGTGTGGCTGCCACATTGACAGGTTTCAGCAAGAATGGAAGGTACGTTTGCACTGTTTCGTGTCATTGTTTCTCATATCATTTTAAGTCCCTGGCTCGTTTGTGTTTGCTCATCGGTTGGCCTCTAACTCATGTGTGAGTGTGTGTGTGTGTGCGCGCGCGCGCGTGCGTGTGTGTGTGTGGGTGTGTGAAAGAGCCTCGGTAGACGGACAGGCTGACGCAGCAGATAGGCATCGAGTTGTTACAGTTAATGGTAGTGAGTTAGCAACTTCGAATCCTTCAAGCCGAGTCTAAAATAGCATGAACATTGTAAGCTGTCTGTTTTAGGTTTTGTCGTTCAGGTGGTATTTTGCGATATAAAGAAGGTCCCCCCTCCCTTCCCCACCCCTCTTCCCCACTCTCTTGGGACAACCTAGTACCAGAGAAAGCAGAAACTACTTTCTCTGCTACTACTTTAAAGTGGGTGTGCATGGTAGACCTGGAGATTTCGTCTTGCTGATTATGTGACAAAAATGTTCAAGGCCGAATTCATTCCAGTTGATCTTACCATTGACAGCAGACGTGGCAAGTTACGAATGTCTGGCCAACGACGTGTATGTGCACGGCAGCGTGTCTCTTGCCCTGGCCATGGCCAAAGAGACCGACATGATCCAGTGTCTGTGTACTTGCACACAGTCCTTGTCGTCTGCCGAAATTGCCGAACAGCTCAAGCTCAAAGAACGGTAAGTGCTTGCGTACGTGAACTGTCGTTGAGCTAGGGTTACTTCCCTTGTGTGCGTCTTCAACTTCCTACATAGTTCGGGAGTTGCAAATTGAATGGTTGAAAAACGCAGTTAACATTTTTTTTTTCAGACCTTAATGATATTTGAGCGAATGGGAAAAGTCGGCGATTCAGAAGTCTGGGATGGGGTCATATAGGCTTAAAGCTAGTTAAAAGCAAACTATGTATCGAGCTTGTTTAGAAAAGGCGAGATGGTGTGTGTGTGTGTGTGTGTGTGTGTGTGTGCAAAGAGAATGGGATGGAGGGGGAGGGGAAGTAATGATGTCAGTGAAGACTATTCAGTGGTTGGAAACATATACCTTTCAAGTGACCCCTTCCTGTCAACCTGCCTTCTTCTGTGGCCCATGCCCACACATCATACACACACGTGTACATCCACTACACACACATACATAAAAGAAAAGGAAATAATTGGTAGGTAGGCACTCAAGGTCTGACCAGCGTGTTGGGCTAATGCATAGGTCAGACATCCGCTGAGTCGCAGCCACGAGACCCACTTCTTCAATTGTCTCATCTTTGTTATTGATTCATTTATCCATCAGCTTCAAATCATGCGTAGTGTGGTCTCAAAACTTGGCGATTGTGGTGTAGCATATATGGACCAGTCCACGTCCATACGCAGTGACGCCTCCTTGATGAAACTGAAACAACTTCTTTTCTCTCTCTCTCTCTCATCTCTCTCTCTCTCTACCTCTCTCTCTCTCCCTGTCTCTCTCTTTCTCTCTGTGTGTGTGTGTGTGTGCGCACGTGCGCGCGCGCAGTCTCAGACTAGAATTTAAAACTCATAGCATCATCTTTATCGTCCTCATTCTCATCGATCAGCGTTTGAAAAAAAAAAAAAAAAAAAAAAGAAGAAGAAGAAAATAAACAACGAAAAAAAACTTGACACTTGGTGGCATATTTGCATGAAATATCATTAATCATGCTTATTTTCCTTCAGCGTACTGCGTAAAATGTCAACTTTGTAATACTGAAGATACCTGTGCCCCAGCTACACGCGCGAGGTGCTGAACTCTCTGACGGTGGCGGGGCTGGTACAGCTGGAGGCGGGGACAGGGGGAGAAGAGGGGAGGGAGGCCAGGTATTGGGTGCCTCCCCCTTGTCGACAGGTGCTGCAGCAGGCCAGCGTCCGTTGCCTCATCGTGTCTGCCAATGCCAGGAACTTTGCAGACGTCAGGAAGTGCCTGGATCTAGACGGCCCTTACAGTAAGAGAGAGAGTGTGTGTGTGGTGTGTGTCTGTGTGTGCGTGTGTGGTTTGAATGTGAGTGTGTGTGTGTGTGTGTGTGTGTGTGTGTTGTTTTTTTGCGTATGTGTGCACCTACACACGTGCAAAATGGTGCCTTTACAATTAATCTCAGCATTTTTAATGTGACACATACAGCCTTCTACATTTTCTGTTTCACTGCGTTTTGATGTGAAAATTACGTGTAATTCAAGACTGTTGTTCACGCCTTGCCTGTTATATTGCTCCATATTGAATAGACTGACAGTATACTGTGACTGACAAAGCTTGGTTATTAAATAGATCAGCTGACCACTGACTGTTGACACTCTTTGACCTCCATTATATCCTTAAATGGATCCTTGAGCATAGGCTCAATGAATTTCAGCTATGCTCATTACTCTGCATTACTGTTTTAGTTTTTGAACAACTCATTTCCTTGCGTGGTTTCTGTTTTTGAACCAGTGGTGGTGAGAATACCACAGAAGTATTGACTCTATATATCTATTTGATAGCAAAGGAGGATAGACATGATGAGCCGTGACCCACTGACGAGCCTGAATCAACGAACGAAAGATATATATATTTCGATCTCTATTTGATAGCAAAGGAGGACAGACATGATGAGCGTGACCCCCCTGACGTAGTATTAACTGTAGAGTATATCTCTGTTTGATAGCAAAGGAGGACAGACATGATGAGCCGTGACCCCCCTGACGTTGTATTAACTGTAGAGTATATCTCTGTTTGATAGCAAAGGAGGACAGACATGATGAGCCGTGACCCCCCTGACGTTGTATTAACTGTAGAGTATATCTCTATTTGATGGCAAAGGAGGACAGACATGATGAGCCGTGACCCCCCTGACGTTGTATTTACTGTAGAGTATATCTCTATTTGATAGCAAAGGAGGACAGCCATGATGAGTCGTGACCAACTGATGAGTCTGAATCAACGAACGAAGGTCTCTAGGCCGGCAGTAGAACTGGTTTAGTTTTAAAGATAGGCTATGATGGTCCCCATAGGCTGCTAATGAAGCATGTTGATGTCCTTGTTTCAAGTCCTGTTTTCTTTCTCTCATAATTCCTCCATCCCCCCACCCCCATCCTTAAAAAAAAAAGAAATGATCAAGTCTTTGTTGTTGTAACGACGAAGAATTATTAGCCTGCAATTGTTTTACCCCCGATAGTTGTATATGGAGCTGTATATAGTTTTGTATATATGTTGTTGTTTTTCAGAGAGGGGATGTGTTTTGTCTCTCCGCCATTGTGTGTGTGTGTGTGTGCATGTGTCTGCGCATGCGCGCGTGCGCGCTCAGGTGCAAAACGGACTGTTTGCTGGCCAGGGCAGAAGTGCAAAGACCTGACAATTAATCAACTTTTCCCCTTCTCTGTGTAGTGCAAAACTGTTGAAGTCGTGATTTGGTAAGAGCCCAATGTGCACACATGTCTAAGTTACTTCGGAGAGAGAGAAATGGACAGAGAGTGAGAAAGATGGAGAGAGGATTAGACAGAGTGGGATGTGTGTGTGTGGGTAGACATGTCTGAGTTGTGGGAGTGTGTTGTGTTGCAGGCGTTCGCTATAAAGCCAGCAGCTTCACCGTCATGGACAAAGTGGTTCAAACCAACCAGGACGGGCTAGCTAAAGCCATTCTCAAGACTCCTGATCTCAAGTGTCGTCTGCGTAAGATTTTAAAATCCCAACCTGTTTTCTGTCGAGGTAATGTAGGTCATGCTGTATTTCCACACGTAACGTTAAGCTGACAACTACCTTCTTCCCTGTAGTTAGTTTTAAGTGCAGTGGGTGTAGTGGACCTCTACCAGGGAGCAATTATCTCCCTTGACGTCTTAAGGACATGCCCAGTGCAGACCTGCACCCATGTGAACACAGTGCAGGCTTCCCAGGGTGCTGCAGGATTGCTCCCAGATGGTTTGTTTGGCAGTTGAGCACAGTACTTCTCTGGGTCCTGCCTGCACCTTTGGGTGTATCTTTATTTTTTCCTGCCTTCTTCCTTACGAGCAGGAAAGTGTAGTAGTGATTATTTTATTTATTTTTTTTTTTACCTTAATAAGTATACAATTTAAAACGTCCATGTTGAGATCAGTACTAGTAACACACATGTGTCGCTCGTACTTTGTTGGAACATGATTCAGAACCACCTAGCTGTGAGACTTAACATCAGCTGTTTTGTTGACCAGGCCGTCAGTGCAAATGGAACTAACGAGAGGAAGGTCAAGGTGAAGAGCTGAAGTTCCTTAACTGGAGGAGGAAAATGAAACTGAAGAAACCAGGTGTTCATTCCTACAGATGGAACAAGGCTGAAGGTCTTGAGGACAAATAATTTGAAGTACACACCTTAGCAGGTGACTGCTCCAGGTAGATGGAGTATTAAAGAGAGGGAGAGAGGGGGAAGAGACAGAGAGAAGGAAAAACAAAAAAGAAAGAAACCTTGAGGCGGCCATAGTGCAGAAAAACTAACTAGGTAGAGGATGGGTAATGGCAAAAGGCAAGGAACCCATAACTGTAGATCGAATTAGGCAGAGAGGGTATGTGGAAGGATTGAAGTATCCATGACTATAAATCAAACTGACAGAGGAAGGGCATGAAACAGCATTGAAGTATCCATGACTATAGATGGAAGCAGACGGAGGAAGGACATGGCATAAAATTGAAGTATCCATGACTATAGATGGAAATAGACAGTGGAAGAGCATGACACAGCATTGAAGTATCCATGATTATAGGCGGAAGTAGACAGAGGAAGGACATGACATAGAATTCAAGTATCCATGACTATGCATGGAAGGAGTCAGAGGAAGGACATGACATAGAATTCGAGTATCCATGACAATAGGTGGAAGTAGGCAGAGGAAGGGCATGACATAGAATTGAAGTATCCATGACTATAGATCGAATTGACAGAAGAAGCCCACTTGACACAGATTTGAAGTATCCATGACTATAGATGGAAGAAGACAGAGAAGAACATGACACAGCATTGAAGTATCCATGACTATAGATGGAAGTAGACAGAGGAAGGCATGACACAGCATTGAAGTATCCATGACTATAGATCGAATTGACAGAAGAAGCCCACTTGACACAGATTTGAAGTATCCATGACTCAGGGTTCGTACCGAGTCCCAGCAGGGTTTGGAAAAGTCATGAAATTTCCAGAGTTCCGTCATGAACGTTCAAGTCATGAACTGAAACAAAATTATTTACATCAAATTTCAGAAAAGGTCGATGTCGATTTGCCACCCCGTCAACACTCGCACATCCGAACTGCAGAATTATGTATTTTGCCGTCCGAGTAGTCTCCCTTGTGTCGAGTGCGCATGTGCGCAATTTTCCAGCCCCAACTTCCGTTCTATGATTTTTTCTCCATCGTTTGCGCCTGCACGGCAAGAATTAAAAAATGGGAAAGTGTGTATTCAGCCAAGCGTGGTTGACCGATAGCAGGGTTCGTACAGGGCCCTAAAAGGCCCTAACCTTTTTAGGCAAAAAATAGGGGCCCCTGAAAGGCCTTAAAAAATCAAAATGAAGAGGCTGGAGGCCCAAAAAGGCCCTAAAACAGAACAGCCTAAAAAAAAAAATTCTAAAAAGAAAAATGTGTAACAACAACAACAACAAAAATCAAAGAAGAATGATCAGAAAAGAAAACAAAAACCGATTTTCATAATAGGTAAATGCCGAATCAGTACTGATCGATCATGGTGTAAAGTCGTTCAAGGGAAGTAACTCCACGACAAAGTAACTGTGCTGTCCGCCATCTTGGACTTTTCCATGTATTGAACGAAGCAAGACCACGGTTCGTTTTTCAACGAAATTTGACATTTCATTGAGAGTTTCTTTATAAGATTTCGTCAGTTTCACTCAGAAACATGGGGAAGTGCTTATTCCAAGATCTGTGGCTTGATAAATCTGAATATAAACTCTGGCTTCGCCAAGATAACTTAGACAAATATCGGTTCTATTGTAGTTTTTGTAAGAAGGGGTTTGAGCTTGGGAAAATGGCTGAAAAAGCCCTTCAAACTCACCAAAAAGGAAGAAGAAACATTCAGACTTGGAGAAGGCGCAGTGCTACAGCGGCAGTGTCCTTAAAAAATTTTTTTTTTAAAGATCGTGACAGTGGGCAAGCCTCAAGTAGTACTAGTAAATCAGCAAGTTTTTGCTCTGAAAAGCTCTTTGTTGCTGGTCCTTCAACGAGTTCTAGTGCTTCTACTGCTTTTCGTTTGGCCCTACAGCCCCTCTAACACCCCCGCTCTTTCCCTTCACCCCCCCCCCATCTCTTCCCTAACACCCCTATATGAATACACCAGCACCCTGACACAACTACATGATTACCCCAGCCCACCACCTCAACTGCAACCCACTATATATAATTATATTCCACAAAATCACACACCCACTCACACCACATTAACTTGCCCCCCCCCCCCCCCCCCCCCCCCCCCCTTTTTTGTCCCCACCCCACCCCCCTGTATACAAGTATACTAAGGGGCTTGTGTCTCCCCTCTCCCTTCTACATGTATATAGGTATGCTTAGATGTATGTACATGTGTGTTGTCGGGGTGCGTGTGTGGGTGTGTGTTTTTTTTTTTTTTAATACACAGATTCCCATATATGACCACTATCATTATTACCACCACTCATAAGATGTCCTGTGTGTATGCCAATCTTTTTTTTTTTTTTTTTTTTTTTTTTTTTTTATATGTGTGTGTGTATGGATGTGTGCCTGTGTATGTATGTACCTGTGTGTGTGTGTGTGGGTGTATGTACATGTGTGTGTGTGTGCATGTATCATGCATGCGTGTGTGCGTGAGATGGTGATGATTTCACCTGTGACAACCATCACATCAATCAGTCATTGATCATTGCCCCCCCCCCCCCCCCCCCCCCCCCCCCCCCCCCAAGTTTTTTTTTTTTTTTTTAAACTCAACTGGCATTATCATGCCAATGCTATCCTGCTATTTCACTTATGGCAATGATCATCATCCTATATCACTGTTTATCCCACTTACGACAATGACCAATTATCCATCAATCATCAATTTATTCCTTTTTTTTTCCCCCACCCCCCACCGGCATTACTACATCAATGCCACCACAGTATTTCACTTATGACAATGGTCACCACCCTATAGTACTGTAGATCTCATCTCAGTGATCAACATCCATCAGTCATGATCATTTCCTTTATTCCCCCACTGGCATTATCGTACTTGCCAATACACTATATCCTACTCCTTTTACAAAAAATGACCATCATCCTACACCACTGTGGATCATACCTACACCTTGACCATGATCATCATCCATCCATCTTTGAACACCTCCCCCATTCCCCCACCAGCATTTTACACCAATGCCCACATTATCCCACTTATACAACAATTATCATCATCCTACAGTACTGTTTACTCAAATCATACATGATCATCACCCATCAAGCATCTACCCCTACCCCCCCTCCACCCTCTTTTTCACAACCTGCAATATTATACTAATTCCACCTTATTATTCCACTTACCACAATGACCATCATCCTACAGTACTATTGATCTCACCCATGCCAATGAGCATCACCCACAGGTCATTGATATTTTCCTTTATCCCCCCAACTTGCACCATAACCACACTACATTTTTTCCACTTATATGACAATAGTCATCATCCTATGGTACTACTGATCTAAAATGATTACCATTTCTCGGTTACTGAAAATACTCCCATCCAGTGAACACCTTCATACTGCACTATATATGGAAATGAAGAAGCTGACCAATTGACAAAGGAATGAGGACAGCAGCCCCAACTGTAAAAGGTAGCCTCCTTGGAATAAATCAAAAGTATTTCCAAGGGGACAAATAGGAGGATGACTTGAGCACTGGACTGTTCTCACTGGACTGTTCTCTCTTTCAACCAAAGGCAGTGTGTGCTAGTCAATCAAGGACAGGCAGGCAACTATTAGTCAGGGGGAAAAGAAAGCATAGGCCTACTTTTTTTCCTCATCTTGTGACTTGTATTCCTAAGACTTTCCGTCTTGTGTGTGCTGCAAGAACACTGTGTTTACTCTAGCCATTGTAAAGATTTTTCTTGTTTTCATACGGACATGGAATTAACAAGATTCATACCAGAAAGTGATTAGGTGCTTGCTGAATGAAGGTCTGTATTGGAGAAAATGGCATCTGTGGGAGGCAATGGTGAGCACTTTTCAGCATTTTCGTGTGCCCTGATGGCCCTATTTTTTGTAAATTTTAGGCCCTGAAAAAGGCCCTAAAAGGCTAAATTTTTTTTCTTGAAAGTCTGTATGAACCCTGCAATAACCAGTACCAGAACTGGATCGAAAAAGCATCGGACGGCAATAAATTTCGAGCCAAATTTGTGTCAAAGACCTGCTTAAGTCTGCTGATGAGTTTGCTGAGAAAACAGAAAGAACACAAAACTTCACCTTCATAGCAAAGTCAAATGCTCTCCATAGATCTGCTAAGGACAAGACAGCTGAAGTTTCTGTTCTTGAGGCCCAGATAAATGAGAAGTCGAAGAAACCAAAAAGCAGAACTGGGATAGGATACATTTTCAGGTGTGAGTGGGATTGTGTAATTTTACATTACATCTAACTGGCTACTCTTTGCATGGTAAAGGAACTGTGACTGTTAAATGATACTGTGATTCAAGTGCTGGCAGTGTGAACAAAGAAGAGGAAACTGGAAATTTGTGTGAAAGACTGCTTAAGTCTGATAAATAAGAAAGTGGGAAGAAATCAAAAAGTAAAACTGGGATCAAGATACATTTTCAGGTGTGAGTAGAATTGTGTAATTTTAAATTACATTTAATGGTAAAGGAACTGTGACTGTAGATGATGGTGTGTGATGGTAAGTGAATTGTTCATTCTGTTGTGTTCACTTGCATTTGTGTGTGTATCATTTTTGAGTGTATGTGTGTGTGTATAATGTGTGTGTATGTGTGTATATATGTGTGTGTGTGTGTGTGTGTGTGTGTGTGTGTGTGTGTGTGTGTGTGTGTGTGTGAAGCGCGCATATATAATATGAAGGTTGAGGGGTGAGTGGGAGGTGAGATGGGGGATGGGTTTAGTCCTGGATTTTGGTCATGGAAAAATATTGCTGAGGTCTTGGAAAGGTATGGAAAAAGTATGGATCAAAGTATCTGTAACTGCATATCAAACGAGGCAGGGAAGGCACCGACAAAGCATCAGAGTATCTGTAACTGAAAAATCGAACTATATACAGGCAATATATGATAGATCATTGAAATATTCATAAAACAAAATTTAAGGAGACGGGCAGACGATCATGACCAGGAATATAAGCAGCCATATTGCAGACACTCTGAGGCAGAGAGGATAGTGACGAAGAATTGAAGCATACGCCACTACTAACCAAGTAGTCAGAGAGGTAATGACAAAGAATTGAAGTACATGTCGCTACTACCGAGTTAGTCGGAGGAGGTAATGACGAAGAATTGAAGTATACGTCACTGCTAAACGAGTTAGTCAGAGAAGGAAATGACAAAGAATTGAAGTATACGTCGCTGCTAAACGAGTTAGTCAGAGGAGATAATGACGAAGAATTGAAGTATACATCACTGCTGAACGAATTAGTCAGAGAAGGAAATGACAAAGAATTAAAGTATACATCACCGCAAAATGAATTAGGCAGGGGAACATACTGACAGAGAAAACAGAACTTACAGGAAGTGTGATTTGGGAACTGTTAGAGATGAAACTGTTCTTTTCAGTAACACCAGAGAAGAAACAAAAATGGTTGAAAATCTGACTTTTAACTGAAAGCCCTCCACATAACCTTCGCAGTCATTAGGGTATTACTTATTTTATAATTTGCACACACACACATGTACACACGTACACATGCATGCACACACATACACAAACACTGATGACACACACAACATGCACCTTCAACAAAAAATCTGTTGGAATTTGTGACTAATATCCTATTGAATGACACGGGAAGTGAATATTTAGCACCAGCAGACAGCTCCACAGTTGGCTGTACTCAGGTAGGCAACCCATTGTATTTACAAGAGCATGGATTGTAAGAGCTTTGTGTGTAAACGAGGATAGGCGCTATGCAAGAACTTTCAATGAAATTGATAAACAAACATGAAGAAAAAACGGTTCCTGATGCATGCACAAAGAAGAAGGAAGGTGGAAGATTCTGATAAAATGTGTGGAGAGAGAGAAAAATATCCGCTGGGAAAAGGGAAAGCTTAGGGCTGGTTGAACAACAGTCCGGTGCTGGCCTTGAGGAAGAGGAAGTTTCAACTCGTTCCAGGTATTTGGTCTGGAGGCAGAACTTTGGAAATGGCATGTACAGATGTCTGAAGCACTTGTTGCAATATTCGTGTTGACTGGCCATCACTGAATGACACTATCTTTTTTTAATCGTTATTGAGACCCTTTCCTCAATTGCCCATAGAGACCATCCCTGAAAACTAGAAGAACAATAGGGACAATGTTGACGTTTTGTCAGGAACGTGAATGTCACGTTCAGAGGAGCTTCCTCTTACGCGTGTCATACACAGCGGGAAGGTTCTACTTACTTGATACTTACTAGATACTTGATTCTTGCGGTGTAGAAGGCCTGTAATGGTCTGTTCACCGTTCCAAGAAAAAAGATACTTTGTTCAGGTTTTCTGAATGGTTAAGGGTAAGAATTAGGGTTAGATTCGATCCTGGATTGGGATCAGGTTACGGTTAGTGCTCGGGCTAGCTTCTAGAAGGAGCTCGGAAAATAGAATCAATACAATACAATTTTTAATAACGATTTGGCATGAAAATGTATTGCAATAGCGAGCTACATACTCATTGTTAAATAACTGTTGTTATTCAGTATACTGATGCCTGTCAATTGCACATGTGAATAGGTATGGATGTACTCATCGCGTTGGATGTTGCTTATATTAGTCACCATGACACTAATGATTGATGATTATGACAGTGCTAAGGGTGTTTATGTACCTGCTGTAGAAGATTCAAACCATCCTCACTCCTCCATGGTGATGTCACAGAGAAAGGGCTGAGAGCCCTGGACGTGGGATGCGGCACTGGAAGACTGCCCCTGCACCTAGCGTCCCTGTTCCCCAACTCTCACTTCACTCTGTCCGACCTGATGCCAGAGCCACTGGAGCGAGCCCACCAGCACGCCCAGAAGGAAGGCCTGGGCAACGTGTCCTTTCGCACCTTGGATGTGTGCCAGGTACCTGACGACCTGCAGGAGAGCTTCGACTGGGTGCTGTGTCGAAACGTCATCCACGATCTGCCGTACCCGTCCAAGGGCTCTACAGGAGATCTTCAAAGTGCTGAAGCCGGGAGGCCAGTTCTCGCTGGTGGACCTCTTTGCATCCAGTTATGTGGCAGAGAATGTGAAGAACTTCAAGGTGACGGCGGCTCTGTACGCTGACAGCACATTCAACTGCATTCCGGAGAGCTATCAGCAGCCTGACTCGGCGGCTTTGGGCAACTGCTGGGGAGCAGAGAAGGCGACGGAGCTGGTGGAGGCAGCGGGAATGAAGGTGCTGGGAATCACCAGATTCAGTCACATGGATATCAGACCTTCAGGGCTGTGTATGTGTGTGAAACCTACGTCTGCAGTCAGAGATCATAATACATTACCTGACTAAGGTCCAAACAGTCAGAAATTATTATACATTACCTGACTAAGGTGCCTACAGTCCGAAATTATTATACATTACCTGACTAAGGTGCCTACAGTCAGAAGTTATACATTACCTCACTAAGGTGTCTACAATCAGAATTATTATACTTTACCTGACTAAGGTACCTACACTCAGAAATTATTATACATTACCTCACTAAGGTGTCTACAGTCAGAGATCATCATATATTATCTGACTGAGATGTCTGCAATCAGAAATTATTATACATTGTTCGTTCTTTTGTTTTACGTCTTTTCACCCTTAAGTGATATTAGATGGGAAAGGGGATAGGAGAAATAAAAGTATGAACATAGAGATTGTTTACGCATGCCTTGATATTGTTTTGAGAGTGTGTGATAGTAAAAAATTATGTGTTTTTCCTACATGCCTACACTTACAATTCTATATAATGATCAAGCTTTAAATGGGATATGAATTGTTGAAAATGACAGAATTAGTAGAAAGGAAGTGAGGTTTACTATCTATATCAAACATGACTTAACAATTAACAGAAGGTTAGTATAACAACAATTGAATCCAACAATAAATTAACTATTCAAAGGAAAAGACCAATAGGACTAGGGTGTAAAACTTCTGAAAAACATTTAAGAAGATCAAAGTCATTTAAAACTTCCTGAACAGTTAATGGTATTTGACGAGTCAGTAAATCGCTTGTAGTTTTCGTCATTAATTCTGTGATACAAGGGCAGTGTAAAATCAGGTGGTTAATATAGATTTGGTTTCCACATACACATTTAATACCGTTAGAAAATTTTTTTTTTAAAAACATTTAAACGAATTTTGAACATCAGGGAACTAATATGTCTTGAACTTGTATCAGATATATGATTTAAAACTAATTTGGAATTTATTGTGCTGACACTTTTTATACAATTGTGTGAATAATGGCTATCTGATGTCTTCAGCATGTTATCAAACTTATCTTTCGCTAGTTTTTCAATGTAATTATAATACTCGTGCAGATCTAAATTTATGTTAATTAGAATGCCCCTTCAGTATTATATCCTGCATTTTTAGCTGCTCTTTCAACCAGTTCATTGGCATATATTCCATAATGGGAAGGAACCCAGTAAAAATTTACACTGTCTTTATATACCTATTGATGAATTACATGTCTTATTTCTAGTATCATTTCAAGATGTTTTTTTTGCATTTTGATCTTTGATAGCTTGTAATGTCGATTTAGAATCTACACAGAGTAATATTTTACTATTATTCATAGGTATCTCCTCAATATGGTGTAAAGCCATCAAAATAGCTAACATCTCTGCAGTAAAAACTGAATAGTGGTTACCTATATGATAACGTTTGACTCTTTTCATAGTAGGATTACAAATGCTGAACCTGCATTGCCATTATCAAGTACAGATCCATCTGTGAATATTTTAATGTAATCACTATAGTAATTTTCCATGTCAACATTAACTAATTGTTTTAAAACGTTTGGAGATTGATTTTTTCTCAATTCTGATCAATGATCAATATCAAAAGTAGGTTTAATTTGTTCCCAAGATGGTACAGGTAAAAAAGATGGCTTAATTGCTGTTATTTTACTTTTTAATTCTGTAGAATTAATCATGTTGGAGACAAATGAATTAACTGATTGCAAACAATGTACTGTCTTAGCCCTGTTAACGAAGTCATGCTTAGAATTTAACTTTGTTTCTTCATTAAGAATGAGTTATGTGCAAAGGATTTTAACACAAACTTAGCTGCAGAGATTTTCCTGTGTTCATCAAGAGGAAGAACTCCTGCTTCTTTATATGATCCAAGATTGTAAGCATGAGTTGGCACTCCTAGTGCCAGTTTAAAGGCTTTATAATCTATACTTTGTAGTTTGTTTAATAAATGTTTTGGTGCACTAAAGAAAAATTCCTGGCCGTAGGTTAAACGCGAACAAACTAAGGAATTAGCAAGACATAAAAGTGCTTTTGTATCTTGACCCCATCACTGTTTAATAATGATTTTCAGAAAATTCAAAGCTTTTCTGCTTTATTTAATATATAGTCTATATGTTGATTCTAAGTAAGTTTGGATGATAACTATACACCTAGAATCCTTACGCTTTGCGAATAATTAATGACACTGCCACCAATAGTGAAATCAGGCAGTTTTCTGGAGTATGCCCCGAATTAAAAAGTACCATATGTGTTTTTTTTTTAATGATAAAGTGAATCCATTTTCCTTCATAAATATGTCAGTTTTATTTAATTCGTGTTGGTAGATTTTTTTGGTATAGTTAAGTGCTCTAATAGGAGTTTTACGCTTCATTGTCACCTCATCAACATGCAAATATCATCTGCATACTGGGCTAAAACTGTATCTTTTGATAGATTATTTGGAAGATCTGCTATAAGTATATTGAATCAAATAGGTGAAATAACCAAGCCTTGTGGAAGACCCATCTGAAGTTCTCTGGACTTAGAATAAGTGATTCCAACTCTTACCTGTATGAAACGTTGTGATAAAAATTTTGTGTATATAGTTATACATATTACCATTATATTGTAGTTTTGAAGTTTTTGGAGTAATCAGTAATGCCATACTTGATCATAAGCTTTTTCCCATCAGAAAAGGTTGCTAGAATATTTTTTTTCCTGCCAAACTGCTGTTTAATTTGTGTCGTAAGTTTTACTAAATGTTCAGTAGCGGAGCGACCTTTTCAAAAAGTGGCTTGATTTTTTTTTAATAATGTTTTGTTTTTCACAGAAATGAACTAGTCTACTTGAGACTATTGTTTCCATTAACTTGCATACATGAGATGTTAAAGAGATGGGTCGATAGCTATTTTTTATCAGTTAGAGGTTTTCCTTGCTTGTGTATAGGGATAATAATTGAGTGTTTCCAGATAAGAGGCATTTCACCATTAGACCAGCATTTTTGTATCAAAGAATGTAAAAATTGAACTACATTTTGTGGTAAATGCTTTTAACAATTCATATGATACCCATCTAGTCCAACAGACCTCTTATTTTTACCCATATGTGTGTGATACATTCAATTACTTCATTGAGTGTATATTTGGATTTACATAGCTTCATAATTGAGGTTTATTAAAACTGTGATCTGATATGATATTACTTTCCTCCTCATATTTTCTATACTGTCTACTTTCAGTTGATAGTCCAGTAATTCTACTGCAATTTGCATACAAATCAGCAGATGCTTCTGCTTTTTCTTGATTAGAGGGTATATCTGAACTCTCCAGTTTGATTGGGCATTGAGGTAAGTTTATTCCATTCTTCATGGTTTTCTTTTTTTCCCATACCTTTTGCATATCTTTATAGTTATATACTTCATTAGTACAAAATGATGACCGATACTGTCTTTTTGCTTGTGCGTTAACTCTTTATTTGCTTTTTTTTTTTTTATTCTTGGTGATTAGGTATCGAATTATCCTTTTAAGTATTTTCAAATTTTTATCCATTTTTCAGCTTTAGCCTTTTCACTATCATAGTTTCACCAAATATTGCCAGAATGTTTATGTGATTTCTTTGTTTTAGACATAGGAATTGATTGATTAACAGCACTTCGGACTGCATTAGTAAATATGGAATACAATTCATTGATATCTTTATCATTTATGTCTTCAACATGAAATGTTGATAAAAGTTCTGAAAACTTGTCCCAGTTAGCATGTTTGTAATTATACTTCAGGATTTTATCCTCTGTTGGATCGTTGTTTTTTGTGCTAGAGAGTTCAAAGCTAGTAATAAAAGGAATATGGTCACTATTAAGGCTACATTTAAAGAATCCTATTTACAAATTGGCGCTAGATCTGGAGAAACAAGAGATAGATCAATAGCTGTTGCTCTATGATGAGGATTATCAGGGATTCGTGTTAGTGTACTGTCATTGAGAAGATACAAGGATGAATCAACAACATTCTCAGTGCAACGGCTGCTAGTAATGTTTTTACAGTTCTCCTCCCAAAATGGGGAATGCACATTAAAATCTCCTGTCATAAGTACCTTTTTCCCTTGTCCACTTGAAACATACAAATCTATTCTGTATCATCATCATCTGGACCCTTTGGTAAATATACAGATATGACGGTTAATAAAGAGTTATCAGACTTTACCGTCACTGCACAAGAATGTTTACTAAGTAATTCTGATGAAACTGGATTTGGGCACAGAGTGTAATTTACCCCTTCATGCACATAAATGGCAGTATCAATTTTCTCGTTAGTGTCCATCTGTTGAATGAAAGGAGAAGAATAGTAATTGTCTAGATGGGGCAGTTTTTCTTTCTTAACATTCAATGACTGAAGACTTAAAACATGATATTGATGATGGGCTAGGTGTTGTACTAGATGTTCATGGTTTGTGTTAATTGATCTGCAGTTCCATTGAAAAACGTTGAAATCATTCCCTAGTGACATATGTTTAAAGACTAAAGACAAAATGGACAGAGGTAACCCAGCAGCAGTGTCACATTAAAAGACATAGCGGCAGTCGGTGTGAGTTGACTAATAAAAGTTCCAGTCCTCCAGAGCACAGAACCGGTTGTGCCAGCTGGAAGGATGTGGGCCAGGATGGTCGTGGTACCAATGGCGACGTGAAGGACGGGCAGGTCTCTTGGGGATCTCCCACAGCAAGGCCCTCGTGTGTCGTCCAATGCTCCCCGCCAGCAGACTGGAGCCTCTCTTTGTCAGATGCACCTCGTCTCGAAGATGCTCATTTTGATGTTATTTTGAATACATGAAATGTTTTTCACCTCAAACAACTCAGAAGTGACTTTTGCATTAAACAGAACACGTTTTATTTCGAGTTTCTTGTCTCTAACTGGAGCCAGTTTGCTGACCGCAAACTTTAGTGTGCTTTTTAGCTGCGGTTTTCAGCGTCTGCACAAACGATGCGCTGATGTCTTCTGCTGCAGAAGTCTTTAGATCGTTAATGCAGCAGTGTATTACCACTGCATCAGGTTTCTCTCTCGGCATCGTCAAGTTCTTGGAGACGTTGCTCTAGTCCCTTTACCTTATAGCTTCTTTGACGTGTCGCATTCAAATCGTACGAATTTCCAAGTCTCCTATCGTCTATGCCGTTGGCAACCGATTCGTGGATCACCAGAACCTTCGGTAGGCTTAGTTTCTCTTCTTTTGCTTTCGTTTTCTTCTGGTTGACAATCATCGTCACGGCGTGATTTGATGTCATGTTTTAACCTTTGCATCATTTCGAGTAGGAGGCCTGATGTCATGTTCTGTTTTGGTGTTTTTTGCACCTATAACTGCTTTTGCTTCTGCATTTACGGCTTTTTCATGAGCAGAAGGTAGTCTGTTATTGATCGATGCGTTTGCAGGTGGTGTTTTGACCACTTCAGCATACGATGTTGTGTCTGTAGGACATACTTCTGTTAGTGTTGCTGCTGTTGTCACGGAAACGTGGGGTTTGGCTATTTTCTCTTGCATCTTCGTTTAAGCTAAAATGTCGTTTTCCAGTGATTTGATGCGATCTTCTAGAGTTAATTTCGTGCCAAGAGCGCAATTTTCTTCACCGACCTCATTTGTTGTTGTAGATGACTCCGTTGAATGACGATGGGGGTTGTGTTGCTTGGGCAGCTGTAGGCATAGCTAGCTCAAGTAACAGAGTGTCGTCTCGGCTGCTCGACTGTTTCGGCACAGTTCTGCTGGCGACGAGCATTTCCCAGTGAAGTTGACAAACGTCACGGTCGCAGGCCTGTTGTTTTGGGCGCCGCTAAATTTCTGAAGGCTCTCGACTTCATGTTCCCCAACAACTCACAAAAAAAAAAACTGCCGCAGGTGTTTAAGCTAGCCACTGCGTGTATTCGCCATCTTGTGTTGATGTTCATTATTATACATAACCTCACTAAGGTGTCTACAGTCAGAGATTATCATATTACCCGAACGAAGTGTTAACAGTCGGAAATTATCATACATTACATAATGTGAGCATACGTCGTTATGTATTTATGCAGTGGTCTTTGTTGGGTTTTGTTACCTCCCCCGCCTCTCCTCCAATTCCCTTTTTTTTTTCTTTCCCCTGATCTATTTCTGTCACACTTCAGGCTAACCGCCCCCCCCCCCCCCCCCCCCCCCCCCAAAAAAAAAAATGTTGTTTTGTATAAAAATCGCATGTGGACCAATTACTGGCCTGTCTGTTTCAAATCATATCCCGGGAGACACAGTGTGCCTCCGTTAGTGGAGGGGGTCCAGACGGTCAGACACACAGCCAGAAGAGCACGCAGGAGAGCACATAACTCAGTCACAGTCGAACAGAGTCTGGATATGTCCTTTGACCGCCATCAGCATCCAGTGAATCTTTCCCGCCAAGTGTCGGTCAGATCTTTTCTGTAGGTTTTCACGTACTCTCGGCGTCAGACAGACAAAGAAAGAAAGAAAGCAGCAACAGGCGTGGGTGAAGAAAGAGAGAGAGAGAACCTGCTTGATATAGAGGTGAAAATCAGACCAGTGGCGAACCTCGGAGCTCAAGCCAAAAGACGAAGACAACAGAGAGCAAAGACTTTGAACTGAAGTGACAAAAGGGACCATGAATGTAAATGGTTTTCATCACGTTCTTATAGCAGTCCTTCGAATGAGACTATAAACCGAGGTTCCGTGTGTGAACGCACGCACAACATCTTGCACACACGTTAAATCCCATCACCAACTTTCGGAAGAGAAGGCCAGTTTGGCCGTTGGTATGGATGACACGTTACACATAGCATGCACCTTCCCCGAAGTTGGAGTATGGCTGCCTTAATGGCGGGATAAAGAACGGTCATACACTCAAAACTCCACTCCCTGTGTTGGGTAGATGGGATTAATCCTTGCCTGTCTATACAGAGGGTGTCCGCAGGAGTATCAGCCTGCGTACGAAAAAAAAAAAAAAAAAAAAAAAATCACGTTCTTATTGGCTCTTATTTTTGAGGGGGGGGGGGGGGGGGGGGGATGGGGTGGAGAGAAGTATGTCCAAAGTGAATGATTTATGATGAACAGAAACTGCGCTTTCACTTGGCGGGCAGAGCTGTGGTGATACTCCTAATTTTCAGGTCGGGTCAAAATGGTGTCTCAGCACAGTTCTCAGGGCAGGGCAGTTAATTAATTTTTTTGCGTAACATACTTCCTGTTCTTTGATATCTTCTTCCGGTTGATCGGTTTCGGCTGAAATTATATCCCTTCTATCTCCCTTTTTGTTTTTCACTTCTTAGGGAATACTTCAACGTATCTTTTAAAGCCAGTCAGTCGACGTGACGGTGTTCAGTGCATGGGGGAC